>RCUC01129033.1:0-30754 GCA_003697995.1 Taxidea taxus jeffersonii | reverse complement strand
ATAATGTTTACTCATAAGTTGATAAAACAACTATTTTTTAGTAAACTGGAATTTATGCATTTGAGTGAATGCTCTTTTTTTTAAAGTTGACATGTTGAGGGGCACCTGGGTGGCTCAGTGGGTTAAGCCTCTGCTTTCAGCTCAGGTCATGGTCTCAGGGTCCTGGGATCGAGCCCCACGTTGGGCTCTCTGCACAGCAGGAAGCCTGCTTCCCACCCCCCCGCCCCCGCCTGCCTCTCTGCCTACTTGTGATCTCTCTCTGTCAAAATAAATAAATAAAATCCTTAAAAAAAAAAAAAAGTCGATATGTTGGATGGCAGGACATTTTGGAAAGTCCTCCCAGGTCATATATGTACCCGTCTCTTGCCTTCCTACCCACCACTTCTCTAAGACTTTGTCCCTTGCCATTAAGGAAGCTTCAGTAAAGGTGGGTAGATAAGAAAGCATCTGAGACAGAGAAAAACCAGGGACCTGTACACGGGAGCGTGTACTCGGGCACAGGTGGACACGGCAGAGCTTAGAGGGGGGTAGACTGTGGAGGAAAAGGTTAGGAATAAGGTGAGATCGGAGCTATAACGTTGAGAGAGGAAGGGGTATTCCAGGCAACTGTTTACAGAGGTGAGCTGAGCCAGACATGAGCAAAGGCAGCTGGGAGATGGCGTAAGGTGCCCACAGAGTGCGGAGCCATGACAGAGGAAGTCCGAGCCTCTGTAGAGGAAGTGCCTTTGTCGGAACCATGCTTTCCTTCTGTCCCAAAGCCAGCAAATGATCAGGTTTTCAGTAGGACTTCTTAGGAAGAAAGCCACTAGTTCTCTATGGGTATGAAATACCACTGTTTGTGAGATCTGCAGAACCTGTCTTTACCGAGGCACCAAGAGACATTTGTCTCCTGGTTTCAAACGAAAGTTGAGGGGTGTCTCCCCTCTGCTGTGACTTGCTTTAACATCCATCATAACCTTAAAACTTGTGGATTGAATTAAATCTTATATTGCTGTTTCAAATCTGTCATCTGCCTGTTAAAAACAACCCTGGCATTAATGGAATACTTGACACATTGCAGATTCCTGATCTCTGGGTGCTCCTCAGGCCAGAAGAGGAGGATGACCATTTTGTCCCATTATTTGAGACAGTTTCACTTTATGCCTGTGTCCACTTGCAATGATGAAAGCTCTTCCATTTTGATTAGAAAAGAGTCTGACTTTTGAGGATAAATTCTATGGTCACCCTACTTTGTGGTTATTTTCCTTCCCCAACACTAGAGAAAATTGGGGCTCGGAGAGTCATGGATGTCTAGAGTCACTTTCACTACCTTGTCTTAAGCACCTTTTATGGGCAAAGCAGGAGTTGTCTCCTGGTTAATGGAAATGTTAATGGTAGGTTGTTCATTTAGAAATGAAAACTTAGACATAAATAAATGAATATTCTTTAACCCACTGAGTCACCCAGGCACCCCAATAAATGAATATTCTTGTTAGGAAAAAAGAGACACTCTTCCAGGGAAAGAATGATATTATTGATGCAAGATACTTGCAGTATTATTTCTTCATTCCAGTTGGAGGCTATATTTTTTTCTTACATTTATTGTTACCTCCTATGTGCAAGTAGCTGCACTAGTTGCAAGATCATCTGGGGATAAATATGACACATCAGGGATGGTTCGATCAATCTTCAACTGTCATTGGCCCTGTGTTATTAGACGGTTATATCACATAACTTAATTGATACCATGTAGTCAGGCTGATGATGAATTATGCTAGGCATCAACAAGCCCATCATTGAATGTGTTCCTGTCCTACTTATCCACCTGTCCAGACATTGAGAATCACTCGGGCAGGCTAGCATGGGGGGTGGTCTTGGGAGATATTGGTGCTTGTCACGATCCAAAGTAGCCAGGAGGAGGAAGATTTGGGAGGTGTGGGCAGGTGGCCTCTGGGAGAAGATGGGCTCAAAGCTAGTAAATTCTAAGATGCTAATGGGGGGATGGAGTTAAGAGACAAAATGGCCCCTGGAAGAGACGGGCAGGAGCAGAACAGCTGCATCTAACGCCATGACCGAGGGCCTGGTCTCCTTGGGTCTTAGGTATTTCTCATGATGCTTGGCCTTTCTTGAAAGGCCAGAGGTCTGAATGACCACTAGTCACATGCTTTATTTCTTGGCCTAGCATTACATTTGTTGTTTTTTTTTTTTTTTCATCTGACTTGAATGCTGCGGAAAATAAACTCATAGTCTTGTGGGAAGAATGTTGGTAAAGTTTTACTTTACATTTTCTTTTGTTCCCCCCCGCCCTTAGGTTTTGTGAATGATTCTGTTACTAAATCTATTGTGGCTTTGCGCTTAACTCTGGTGGTGAAGGCCAGCACCTGTGTGTCAGGGGAGAGCCATGCAAATGACCTGGAGTGTTCTGGAAAAGGGAAATGTACCACGAAGCCATCCGAGGTAAGAGGACACCTGGTAGCTTTGAAAAGTTATATTTACGTAAATATGTGTCTATACCTGTATATTGATACCTATCTATATCTAGCTATGTCTATCTATCAAGAATGAAAGGGGAGAGAACTAGTGCATTTGCTGAAAATTCCCTACAAATTTCTGGTTTCAGTTATACATTAGTGAGCAGCGTATAGATATCCAGTGTCTGTGTAACTTTTAGTCATGATAACATGTCGAGGCAGTGCTAGATTTTGCTTTGGGTGAAGTAGAGATGTTTTGAGAAGAACAGTCCTCCTGTCTGGTGGAAGAATCCAGAACAATAGCAGAGGCATTTACTTTCTAGTTCTTACGTCACCCCCTCCTCAGACTTTGCATTTCTCTAGCACTGATAATGGAGTTACAGAAGCAAGAGAAAAGGATGAGGAGGAACAGAGAAGACGCAGGGTCAGGAAGGCTCATGTTATTTTTGACCTCTGCGGACCAGCGTCATCAGTGCTATGGTGGGCCAGAGTCCTGTGCCCCTTCTTCTTTATGGCTCACATGACATGGGACTGGGGCAGGGGAAGGGACAGTTCCTCCTCCTTGTTCTCTGCTGAGTGACAGGAGTCTGAGAGGCAGACCAGCATGGGACTGTGGTCACTGAGACCCACGTCCCCGGTACAGGGCTCTATTACAATAGCTTCTATAGGTATACTTGGGTTCTGCCTGGCATCCCAGGAGAGGGAGACTCACCCCTTAGGAGGGAGCCTGTTCCATTAAGCTACATATGTTCCTCTTGCCTCTTGCCTCCATGAACCTCTCCCTGTTCCACACTCTTGTCCACTGGGGTTCATGCAAAGTGAAGTGGGCCCCCCAAGTCCCAAAAGAGCATGGTTTGTTTTAGACCAATATTTTAAAAAAGTTTTATTTCTTTATTTGAGAGAGAGAGTGAACAGGAGCCAGAGGAGATGCAAGGGGAGAGGCAGAGGGTGAGGGACAAGCAGACTCCGGCTAAGCAGGGAGCTTGACATGGGGCTCAATCCCAGGAACCTGAGATCATGACCTGAGCCAAAGGCAGATGCTCAACCGCCTGAGCCACCCAGAAGCCCCAGTTTTAGATCAATTTTATGCGTGGTGCAGGTGAACTTTCTTTGGAGAAACTTCCTTAGGGTAATGTCGACGCATCTGGTAATAGTGGTGTGAACTTGGTGCAGGGAGGGGAGGGGGTGATGGACAGAGAGGTGTTGGGAGACACTTATAGGCATTGCTCAGGTCATCTTGGAAAACCCCTGATTTTGATGTGTTAGGTGTACTATTTGCGGAGGCGTAAATATACCATTTTCCGGTGAGATACTCTCTGCAGGGGGAAAAATGCCCTAAGAGAGTTGTGGAACAATAACTTCTGCTAAATCTTTGAAAAGGAGCACGACTGTAAACCAAAACCAGAATGAAACCCCCTGGGCAGGGGATGGTGCCTGGCATGGAGCCAGGAGACAGAGCCTGGGATTTCTTGTATAAAGCCAAGCCTGCCTCCCGAATCCCGTTTTCTTCCATCTTGCCCGGCAACTTGGGCCGCTTTCCCTCTTTCCTGAGGGGAAGCTTCATTTATCAGTTCATGGGTGGAAAAAAAGAAGTAAAGGATCTTGAGTGTTCTGCTGTGACAGTCAAGGCAGAGGAGGGCATAGAAGCTAAGAGAAGATGAGGAAGCAGTGGGGGAGCTCATCTGATAAGGATGTTCCAGACGAGAGGAAGCAGGCAAGCCCGAGGAAAGCTAACTGCCCCAGCTGGAAGAGCATCAAACCTTCCAAGTGTAAAGAGGAGACACATTGTTGTTCCGCAGATTCATCCTTATTATTCCCAGTGAACAGTTCTCGGGCCTCACTAGCCCCGAGAAAGGCAAGACTGGTGGAAGAGAAATGGCTGAAATGAGGAAGGGAGGGCTGTTCTTGGAATCTGGGACTTTTCACCCACATGGAAGTCACCGTGATTTGTTTTGTTTGTTTGTTTTTGGAGACGGAGAGAGAGGGGGAGACAAATGCATGCATGTATGGTGGGCAGGGGCAGAGGGAGAGGAAGAGAGAGAATCTTAAGCAGGCTCTAGGCTCAGCACAAAGCCCAATGTGGGGCTCGATCTCACAACCCTGAGATCACGACCTGAGCTGAAACCAAGAGTCGGACACTCAACCCACAGAGCCACCCAGGCACCCCACCATGTTTTCTTAGAACATGCCATGTTGCTGGCTTACCCCCTTCCTCTGCATGGGTGTCATCTGCATGGCCTCTCTCCCCAAGAGGCTCTGCCTGCTGGTGTAGAATTAACTCATTGAAAAGGCAGCTGAAGCATTTAGCGCCTGGCAGGTAACTTCGCACATCTTGCCAAAGTGCTTTGTTTTTGTGCAGAAAGGACTCAAGAGCCTTCCTGAAGAATCCATGCTAATTTTAGCAGGTCACTTAAAAGGAGGTACAGCTTCATTATGGGTGCCGGCTCTTTTGAAGAGCTCTGAGTGCCCGCCTCCCTCCTCTGCCCTTTACCCATTATCCCACACCAGGTGTGCAAAGCCTCTGTTGTTGCTTCTCTCAGAGCCTGCATTTACCTTCAGTGAATTGAAGGAAATTGTGGCCAATTGTATTACCCAAGCCACGATAATTACCCCCAGTGATGCTAAGCGAATGGCTAGGCTGCAATTACCATGTCCATGTACAGACCCGCCACATTGTTATCTTGGATAGAACCATCCGGAAGCCAGTCCTCCCATTCACAAAAACATGGCAGGAGTTGTACTACCTGTGGCAGGATTAGGAATGGAAATTGGGCTTATCTTTTTCGAATCTATGTGATGTCCCAGGGCTTTTTGTGATGGTTGTCAGTGGCTGCCACGATGACTTGTAAACAGTTTGGTGACCATAAAAGACTGTCACTATCAGGTTTCCTTCTTGGTACTGTTTCCTAAACTTAGAAGTTACAATGTACAGTCTTTCAGCCAAGGCAAGAAGCCACTCTGTAGTTCAAAACAAAAGAACTCTACTTGGTGGTTTAATGCGATTGTTTCTAATCACTTTTATATCTTTTTGTTAGATCATCCATCAAAATAAGAGCAATTCTGTGATTCCCATACTACTCTCAGTGGGTCATGGAGGTCTTTCCTGGCAAATGGACTTTGGCTAGAGGCAATTTCACAATTCCAAGCTGACAGGTGGTTTGCCATAAACCTCTAGGTTGATGCTCTTAGAGAGCACTCCGTCCTCAGAAAGTCTCTCTCTCTCTTTTTTTTTTTTTTTAAGATTTCTTTATTTATTTTAGAGAGAGAGAGAGAGAGCAGGTGCAAGCAGGGGGAGAGGCAGAAGGAGGTGGAGAGAAAGAGAGAGAAGCAGACTCCCCACTGAGCATGGAGTCTGATGTGGGCTCGATCCCATGACCCTGAGATCTTGACCTGAGTTGAAATCAAGAGTAGGATGCTAAACTGACTGAGCCATCCAGGCGCCCCTGGGAAAGTATTTTTGTATGTTTACTGTAACATGGGAAGGAGCTCTTTGCTTTTTGAAACCTGCTTTTGTTAACAAGGGTTGATTCTGATAATTTCTTCTCCTTACCCCCTTCAAAATTAAAAAAAATTAAAAAAAAAAAAAGTTGACTGTAGTCACTACTTCTCTTTGAATCTTGTCACCAAATTTGGCTGCTGTCTATTTGATGATTCCCTAATTATCCTAATGGTAAGTGTCAGGGCTCTTTGCTGGTGTGGGCCTTAAGCCTTCTTAAGATCCACATAGGTTTCATGGTCCCTGTCTTTCAAAAACAAGAGTTATGTATTAGAATTCTCCAGAGAAACAGAACCAAAGGGGTACAACCTACCTACCCTATCCTATATATTTATGAATTAAGGAGATTTCGTTTAAGGGATTGACTTACTGTAACTCCATCATTGTGGAGTCTTGGTGATGCCAAAATCTGCGTGGGAGGCCAGTGAGGAGACGACTCAGGAAAGAGCTTTAGCTCTCGTGCAAAGGGGTCTGCTGGTGAACCAGGAAGAGCTGATGTTCAGGGGTGAAGTCTGTAGGCTGTCTGCTGCAGAGTTCTCTCTCGCTCAGGGGAGGTCAGCCTCTCATTCTATTTAGGCCTTCAACTGTTTGGGTGAGGCCCACCCTCTCTACAGGGATAAGCTGCTTTCCTCAAAGTCCATGGATTTAAATGTAAATCTCATCCAAAAACACCCTCACAGAAGCATCCAGAATTATTGTTTGACCAAATAGCTAGGTGCCACAACTCAGCCAAGTTGACACATTAAATTTATCATCACAAGATTCTATTTTTTCTCAGATTCACTGTTGCCTCCTTTCTGCCCAGTTGTGTTCCCTGCCCACAAAGTTAAAGGAATAGTTTTAAAGTTTTAGTTTGCCTAAGATTTGCTTGAGGCCCTGACAAAAAGGTCATATTCCAAGATCCTCACTCGAATTATGATGCCCTTTATTAGCAGCCAGGTGATTTGGCTAAAGTAGATTGTGGACTATCATTCTGGAAGTAGAGTCTCAGGACCAGAGCTTACCATCTCCCTACTTTTGCTGATTCTCTAAAGCAAATATACAACATCTTTTCATAATTTTAAGGTCACGTGGAATTAATAAAGAGAAATGCTGATAGGTGATATAATGGTCCCATACCTACCTCAGCGCTCTCCTGTGTGTTGGCCCAGGTCTGTATTGATAAGTATGTGAGATCTGTCCTTCATCCTTAGAAGGTTCCTCAGGATTCTCTCTAGCTCTTGCCTTTGGAATCTGTCATCCTGAGGCTGATTGAATTGGATACAGGTGCTACCTACTCAGACTTTGTTTTGAGAGAGAGGTGAGCTGGCTTCGTGTCTAAGAGCCATTCCCAAGCCCCTTTGGAGCCTGGGTCTTAATCTTAATTCTGTCTCTAGATGTTGAGCCTGTCCACGGGAGAAGCAGGAACATGTCAGGTTCCTGAAAGTTCCCAACCTTCTGTTATCTCCCTCCCTATTCCTGGGAGTTGAAGGCTCAAGCTCTAGAAAGTCCTAGTATTTTCACAGCCGAATTCTTCTGGTTAGGTTAGTTCTTCTGGTTTATTGGGAATAAGTCACTGACCTTGGCTGGTCGCTTTGTCCCTGGTTTGATACCACCCTCTGTCCTTGTTCTAGAGCCCCTGTGGCCTGGGTAGGGGACACTACTCTTCCAGGAGTCAGTCTGCCTTATATCAACACCCTCCTTATTTTTTTCCTATTTCCAAAGATGTGCCTCTTTATTAGGGCTCCCAGCAAGTTCCCATTTCTGAAGTTTGCTTGTTTCCAATCTCATTCACAGGGCAAAGTGATGAGTCTGTGCTGATCTGCGTGCATGAACATCCTTTCCAGCTTGAACTGTGGCTCCCCTCACTAGCCATGTGTCCCCCTGCTTCCTCCCTCAACTCCCTGTGGTTTTGCTCATGATTTTCCCACCATCTGGCATGCTTAGCTGCTATGCCACCCTACTCCAGCCCTATGCCTCCTGCCCTCCCACCTTCCTAACTTTATTTCAGGCTCAGCCCCAAACCTTCTTTCTTCGGAAAGCTGTCCCTACTTCCTGCTACAAGCTCCCTCTCTCAAGCCTGGTGACATTTTAGTTTTCTAATGAGGCACCTGACCTTTGATTTCTGCTTATATTTCTTTATGTGTGTTATTTTTGCATGCACTGGCCTGAAGAGTTATTACCCGTCCTGTGCCTGGTCCCACGCCAGGCGCAAGCGAGGACACACTCGGTCAGCTAAGGCGCGGGGTGCTGGATGAATTGTGGGTTCGAGTGAGGGGCGATGTGTGCCATGGAAGGGATCTGCAGGTGCCTTTTGGAGGCTCAGAGAAATACCTTACTCAGAGATGGGATCATAGAGAGCTTCCCAGTGGAGTCTCAGATGGTGAGCTCCCTCCTTTTAGAGCCTGTTTGTTCCATCTGTATCCATTGTTAACAACTCAGCAGAGGGCTTTTGGCATGGTGGGGGGGCACTCCAAAACTGCCTATGAGTGGAATGAACAAAATAAATAAAAGAACAAGAATAGGGTGGAAAATCAAATCTCGGAGTTTCGAGCTAGATATTATAATTTGAATTATATGTTTGGTTACGGGAGCATGGGAAGGACATGGTGAATTTGGTTTCATAAACTAATGGGTTGGAAACTGGTCCCTGATCTAAAGGCTTCCCATAGATGGTGTGGCCCAGAACGTTGTAGTAACCCCTCAGGAACATTTCAAGCAATGTTGCCAAGCCTTTTCTTCTCATTTCAAAAAGAAATCGGTCAGATTAATTTGAACCAATGGCCTCTTTGATGCCATCCTCCTGTGGGTTGGAAACTGTCAGTGAACTCCTCTTTGGGTTAGGAAGAGCACTGTGCCAAGGGGCAGAAGAAGATGTCCTATTCTTTGGCTTATCACTTCTCTGAGAGGTCATTTTTCCACTGTCGTCAGGGTAAGTGTAAAGGCCCTAATGAGGCTTTGCAAAAAGCCTGTGAGCTGGTAGGTTTTTGAGAAAGAAATGGGGAGGGACATTGGGTAGACAAGGAAGCCCATCAAAGAATCAGAGGAAGGGCATTTGCTGTATCCTGTTCGGCATCAAAACAGCAGCTGGCAAGCAAGCCATGGAGCTGCTTGCTGCTAGTTCTGTTCAGTGTGTGGCAGGGTAAGGTCCCCACAGGCTGCCAGCACTGTGGGGGGAGCTCCCCCTGTAAGTAGGGAACAAACTGCCACAGGGGAGGGTCAGAGCGAAACAGCGGATGGAACCTACTTGGCGAAGTAGTGGTTAGTGGCGTTGCAGAGAAAAGAGACACTTTGTTCTAAGAAATTGTTCTAAGGGAGGGAGGGCTTTTTCTTGACTGAATAAATAACTTCAGGACAGTGCTCATTAAACATTTTTGAGCTGGAGAATAGATGCTTAGGACTCAATGCCAAAATGAATGGGCCTGAGATACATTTCTTTGCTAATAAGGGATAGGCGATCTGTCCTGCAGATTTTCCTTGTGGAAACTGCCTTGTGGATCTCTGAAATGAAAGTACTTTTATGGATAGTAAAAATAGAATCGTAATTATTAGAAACATATTAAGCACAGAGATCATAATGTGAGTGCATCCCAGTTGTCGTGTTTTCAGTGATCAAGGATAAGCCTGTCTAGAATTTCACTGACTCGTGTCTGAATTATAATTCTTGGCACTAATGTAATTAAAAAGCCATTGCTGGGGCACCTGGGTGGCTCAGTCAGTTAAGCATCTGACTTCAGCTCAGGTCATAATTTCAGGGCAGTGGGATCCAGGCCCCGGTGGGGTTCCCTGCTCCCTGCTCAGCTGGGGAGTCTGCTTCTCCCTCTCTCTGCTCCTCCCCATGCTCGTGTTCTCTCTCTCTCTCTCAAATGAATGAATAAAATCTTAAAAAAAAATTAAAAAAATTTAAAAGCCATTACTGTCTTTCATGTTATAAAACAGAGGACAGGCATCCCCGAAAGATAATTTTAAAGGACTCCCCACCTATTTTGTTTTAAACACCAGGAAACAGAGCTCTAAGAGAGCTATAAACTATTTGTGCGCAGCCCAAGAGCTAGTTTGTGGTAGAGGCAGGACAAGAATGGAGGGAGATTTCTGCCCATCTGTTGGGGGGCTCCTCCCATGGGGCAGCGCTGCTTCTAGAAGAACATTCATGGTGACAGTGAGCCTTACTGCTTCTGTAGTGTCTTTGCATAAAGGTTCACCATCACTGGCACTGTCAGGTCAAAAACTTTTCAATGATTTGACCTTATGACTTTTGGGGGCAGCCCTTCTTCAGGCTTAACATACTCATGAATTCTGGGAGGACCTTGTTAAAATGTGGATCTGGACCCTGTGGGTCTGGGGGTGGCCCTGAGATGAGACATGGGTGATATCGCACCATGCCACGGAGGCCAGACCCCAACATCAGCAGTCAGACCTAGAAGATTCGACAACGTCCACTAGGGGTTTGGGGCATACATCATATGGGGGACTAAGCTCTCTGGGACTCTCTTCTTCTAGAGAAGACTTTGAGAAAATCAGAGTACAAATGGGCCAAGGAAGGCAAGGAAAGAGAAAATCCCTTTTATAGTGCCTAACATAATACACACACACAAAAAATCCCTATAGGTGTGCCCTGTGACCCTTTGCACATAGCCTGGCCACTGTTCTTTGCTTCATTTTGTTTTATTTTTTACAAAGATTTTATTTATTCATTTGTCAGAGAGAGAGAAAGAGCACAAGCAGGGGGATTGGCAGGCAGAGGGAGGAGCAGACTCTCTGCTGAGCAGGGAGCCCGATGCAGGACTCAGTCCTAGGACTCTGGGATCATGACCTGAGCCTAAGGCAGATAGCTAATCGACAGAGCCACCCAGGCATCCCTGTTCTTTGTTTAGACTGCCCCCCCACTTTTATTGAGATACACTTGACATATAACATTGCTTTAGTTTTAAGAGTACAAGGTAATGATTTGATACAGGTGTATGTTATGAGATGATCACCCCCCCTAAGTTTGGTTACCGTTCATCATGTCACTTAGTTACAATTTTTTTTTTTTTCCTGATGGTGAGAACTTTTAAGGTCTCCTTTCTTAGTCACTTTTGAATACACGATACTGTATTAACTATAGGCATCATGCAGTATCTTAGATCCACAGGAGTGATAAACTTCTGCTTGTACAATAATAAAAAGAAGGTTCTGGCTAGATTTTTATGCCCATGAGAAGAAAATCCTCACTGGAATTTGGTGGGAATGCTTTCCTCTCCCTAAAACACTCATCCTTGTGTCCTACTTTACAGCCCATAAGTCTGCGAGGTGAGCGAGAGCCTCCAGGAACGAGAAGGCTTCTAACGGGCTCTGCCCGCCAAGGGTGTCCTGGGGGCGACACCTGGTCACTCCTCTCTAGGCATCGAAACCGTTCGCTGTGCTTGCTCACAACCAAAGGAGTTTCTTCCACTCATCGTCTTGGATATTCATTTATTTTTGCACATTTTCTGTTCCCTCATCCATCAGGAGCGCCTATGTGTATCAGGCATAATACCGGTTTGACAAAACAAGGATGGAGGGCAGGGCCAGGGTCCCCGCTTACCTGGTGTGGAAAGTCAGAAAGTTGGCATTGCAGATCACTGAATGTGAGCCTTGCCTGACGCCCACATCTTCCTGGGAGCCCCACAGCACCCCAAGCTCCTCAGCATCTCGTTAAATATCCAGCAAGTGCCCATTTGAGGGAAACCCCTCAGATTTTAAGGGGGGGGAAAAGCCCTTTGTTTCCTGCCCATGGTTTTCCATTCTGGGCAGTTTCTCCAAAGGCAGCTTTGGTATAAATGGACTCATCTTATGCCCTGAAGTCAGGAGATTAGAGCTTTGGTTTGATGCTGAAATTTTCCCTATTCCTTCTGTGGCATAATTTTAGGTTTTAAGAATCGGTTCTGGCTTTGCAACTTATCTGTCTGAGTTGTCGGAGTATTAGTGGATTCGGAATGAGGGTCCTATGTTAGGGGGGAGGACAGTACAATGTCCCCAAACCGAATGGACACACCAGTGGGCCCTGGGTGTGTGACTAATGTCTTCGTGGTAGGTAGGAGTTGGGGGGGGCATTCCTTCATGGAATGGAGATCTCCTGGTCCTTCTGTCTAAAAATAGCTCCCTGCTGGCCTTCCTGGTGCTTTCTCTTCAGAGCTTGGTCCCATTTTCTGCCTGCCATAGAGTTACAGACTCACTGGAAGATTTGTCCACTGGATGGGGTGTTTGTGGTTTTATTTACAGAACAGCGTGGCTTCACCTCACCCAGTGGTTTTTGACTTTTTGGTCTTGGGGCTCCTTTATAGTCGTAGAAAATACTGAGGACCCCAAAGAGCGTTTGTTTTTTGGGTTATATCCTATTGGTATTTATCCCATTAAATTTAAACTGAACTTAAAATTAGTAAACCCATCATTGCATGGTAACATAAATTAACACTTTTTAAATAAAAAGTAACTATATTTTTCTTTTTCTTTAAGATTTTTTTTTTTTTAAATTTGTGGGAAAGAGAGAGGGAGCGAGAGAGTGAGCGCAAGTGGGGGGAGGGAGAGGCAGAAGGAGAGGGAGAAGCAGACTCCCTGCTGAGCAGGGAGCCCCACACAGAGCTAGATCCCAGGACCCCAGCATCATGACCTGAGCTGAAAGCAGAGGGTTAACTGACTGAGGCACCCAGGAGCCCCAAAAAGTAACTACATTTTTCTTTTCTTCTTCTTTTTTTTTTGTTTTGTAACTACATTTTTCAAAGCAGAAAGAATTTAGTGGGAAGAGAAACACTGTTTTCATTTTAACAAATCTCTTTAATATCTGGCTTAAAGGAAGACGGCTGGATTTTTACATTTGCTTTTACATGCAATCTGTTGCAATGTTGTTTTGGTTGAAGTGTATGAAGAAAATTTAGCCTCAACAGAAACTTAGTTGGAAAACGTAAGAGTGTTTTAATAGCCATTTCAGATAAGTTTGGATATTTTTCTTGTAAATACTTTAAAATTTGACAAATGGCAAATTCTTAAAGGTTAATTGAATGCAAGAATCTGAAACACTATCAATGAACTCTTGTTCTGTTAGACTTCCATTGATATGTCTTACATTTTGGATCTTCTACCCGTGAATGGTTTTTATAACTTCCCACATTGGCCATTTGGAAAATACTAGAGTAATACAGAGATCCCCAGAGCTGACATATTTCATTATGCGTTAACAAAAATCTCACCACCAGTCTCACCAGGAAAGTCTTGAAGTCTTGTGAATCGCTCAAGTTCATAATGGAAGATAGAAGTTTTCCAAAATTTGAATTTTTCCTGAAAAGTTCAAATTTTATCCCTGATAACAAAAACTATTGGTTGTTTTACTTGACATGAAAGGGTGACTTCATTCATTTGAGAGAAAATACCTGCCAAATAGCCAAGTCTGAACAACTCTAGTTTGTCAGTCATTGTTTTAAGGAAAAAAGGTGTTCCATGAAAAGTGAGCTAGTGCACGACTCAAACAACTGTGCCCTGTGGTGTGTTTCCTTGAGGTCAGCACCTGACCTTGGGGGTGCATCAGAAGTGCTTTATGCATAGCTCTGCTTTGTTACAGAGAACATCAAAAAGATATGTGCTCAAGGGTTGAGATTTCATAAAATTTTAATTTTTCACATCTTTCAAGGACATTCTAAGTGAAACGGGCACCCCCCCCCCCGCAAATGCTTGATGACAGTGAAGAGGCATTGATTGCTGCCACAAAGTCTCTGCTTTGATTTGTGTGAAGGCAAGAACAGTTTTTCTCACCTTTATC
The DNA here is from genome assembly GCA_003697995.1 of Taxidea taxus jeffersonii. NCBI lineage: Eukaryota > Metazoa > Chordata > Mammalia > Carnivora > Mustelidae > Taxidea > Taxidea taxus. The sequence goes on along the minus strand of RCUC01129033.1, from coordinate 17,055 downwards.
TTGCATCTTTAGTACCAATTCCAACAGAGTGAAAAAGACACATCACATTTTAATATTATTATGAGATAGTTTTGGCCTCGTGGACGCCCTGAAAGGGTCTCAGACCCCTCCTCCCAGAGGTCTGGGAAGCCCTGTCCTGGACCAGACTTGGCCTTGGACCTTTCTCTCTGGACTCTACTGTCTGCACATTTAACCTATTTTTCTGACCTCCTCGAGGTTAGTTTTGAAAGGTCAGCTTTTCTGTTCCTGACCTTGAAAACCACTTTGCAACTACTGTTTCTTCTTTGGGGTGATTCTCTGATTAGCTTCTTTGTAACAGCTCTGGGTCATCATGCTGAAGTCCAATTTGGCAAGTCCTAGTTTTTGTCTGCCTCTTGACCCTCATCCCCCAGGTTCTCAGACCATTTCTACCCACACTCACGCCTACCTTCAGATCAACCGCCCACTGCCTGCAGGGGTCTCCAAGGCAGACTCCCTTCCCTTGCCTCTTTTACCATTCTTCCTTCCTTGCCAGGCTCTGCAAAGGGCCAAATTAAAAACAGAGCATTTCCTAAAATCCTGTTAAAAAGATAAAATGAAAGCAGGCCAGTGGCAATCACAGAAATCTAAAGTGCTTAAAACCGACCTTTCTGTGAAACATTGTTACAAGCTCTTTAGGTAGTAAACAATTACAAGAAAATGGAGCAGATGGCTTTTCAGAAAATCAGCCGGCTTTCCTGGGAGAACAGGCAAGAATTCCCTCCAGGATCTTGCTGTAGGGAGGACAGTGGTGGGGTGTGTGGGCTGGGGTGGTGGGGGAAGCCGGATTAGAGGCAGCAAGGAAGAGCTTGGGTAAGCAGTATGCCTTGTCTTTTTGGCAAACTTGGCACAGAAGGGAGGGAGAGAACGGGTCGGTGCTCCAAGTGGGGAAAGAAATCAAAGGGAGTTTTTGTTTCTAGAGCTTAGGATGTATCACACTGATGAGTTAACAAGGCCTGCACTAGGAAGCTGGCAGATGAGGCAGGGCAGTAGGTGGGGTGTATTAATGTATGAAGATCCTGGAGAAGTCAGAAACAGGAGAGATCCAAGAGGGCTTCAGAGCAGGGGAGGAAAGCTTCCTTCTCTGAGGCAAGTGATGTCAGGCACAGGGGGTGATGGGACTTTTAAAACAATTTTTTAAAAATTAAGGTGAAATTCACAAGATACAGAAATAACCATTGCCATGTCAACAATTCAGGGGTGTTTTGTCCACTTACAGTGATGTGTGCTGGCACCTGCGAAAGGTGGAATGATGTGGTCACTGATGTCCTGGGTTTTTTTTTTTTTTTAAGATTTTATTTATTTATTTAACAGAGAGAGATCACAAGTAGGCAGAGAGGCAGGCAGAGAGAGAGGCGGAAGCAGACTCCCCGCTGAGCAGACAGCCCAATGTGGGACTCGATCCCAGGACCCTGAGATCACGACCTGAGCTGAAGGCAGAGGCTTAACCCACCGAGCTACCCAGGCACCTGATGTTCTGGGGTTTTAAAAGGGAGCCAGGAGGCCATTAAGGAGGTGGGCCTTGTGGACGTTCTCACCAGTGGAAGCAGGAGCTTTTGAGCTGGGCCACACCGTGAAATTTCCAGGGACTCAGCCCTAACACCTGCACCCTCCTACAGTAAGAGATTTTGCTCAGTGATGGCCTTAGAGACCACTTACACTCTGTTTAGATGAGTTTTCTGCCAACATCGATCAAAATTTTTTTGTAAACAACATAGACGAGCATTCCCTTTTGTCTTTAAAAACCCTTGACTTTTGTTCCCAGGGGATGGGGAGAGGGATGTACAGTTTGGATTGCTACCAAAAATCTGTATTCCCCAAATTGCAATTCTGAGACTCCTCAAATAAATGCTTTTGTTCTATTTTAGCTCTGCTTCTTCTCTCGGTTGGTATGCCTTTATCTAGTTTCAGGACATTTCATCCCTCCTAAAGGAGATGTGTCTAGTTTCAGGACATTTCATCCCTCCTAAAGGAGATGTGTCTAGTTTCAGGACATTTCATCCCTCCTAAAGGAGATGTGTCCCGGTGCGGCCGTCACTCCCTGCTCCTGCCCCCAGCCCCTGGTGACAACCGGTCTGCATTCTATCTCTAGGGATTTACCTCCTCTTGGTATTTCATACAAATGCAGTCCTGCAGTCTGTGACCTTTGGAGGTGGGCTTCTTTCACTCCACACAGGATCTTCTAGTTCAGCTGTGTCATTCCCAGGGTCTGTAATTCCTTCTTTTCATGGTTAAATAATATCCCATCATATGGCCATGCCCTGGTTTGTTTACCTGTTTACTGTTGAGGGACATTCAGTTTGTTCTCAGTTTTTGGCTGTTGTGATAGTGCAGCCAAGAACACGCATGCACGAGTATTTGAGTCTCTGTTTTCAGTCCTTCTGAGTGTATGCCTAAGGAATGGAGTCTCTGGGTCATATGGGAATTCTGTCCGGGGCAGAATCGGGTCTGGGATACCTGGTCAATCCCAGGGTAGTCTTTGCCAGCCTGGTCTATTTCTAGGGAATGTAGGGTAAAGAGGTTTAGAGGAGATGGTCCCCTGATCCTGCTTTGACTGTCAGTTGGCCAGGAAGCTACCACCTCCATGACCAAGGGACAGGACAGGTGTCACCCCAACACCTGTCAGACCATATTGAGCCATCATGTGGGTTTCTTCCTGCAGACTGCCTTTTCCTTGTCTAAGAATAACCCCAAGAAAACTGGCCCAAACTTGCATGTCTATTACTCATCAGCAATAGTGAACTCATTCTATACTCAACTTTCACATAATGGACATTGGAAACTAAGATCAGCATTTGACTGAGCTACCAACATTACTCTTGCCCAAGTTTACAGTGGAGAATTTCTAGTTTAATAACTCTGAAGTTAAACAAGGTATTTCCAAGTCAATAAGGAGCAGAAGAGCTGGCTTCAGAGGGGGAGGAGAAAGCTCTCCCTGGAATCAGGCAGGTTCTCAGTAACAGATATATGGAAGGAGGTTACTGTGGGCCCCCAGGGGCCATTGCTGTGAAGGCAAGGATTCCAATTCTATATGACTGTACTTGGTTTCCACGTGATTTTGGGCAGAAAATTCAAACTGTGTTTTAGACAGAGGTGACTCTATGATATACGCAGGGAGATCTCATTTAGGGCTTAAGTGTGGAGGGAAGGGCACAGAGCATGCTGGTGTGACAGGCTTCCAGAAGCGCACAGAGGCCCTGACAAATGTAGAACGTTCCAGAGTTTTCCGGAATAGAAAGGTCATTAATTATGTAGGACACCAGAACCGCCGTTTATACATCTTGTTTTTGCAGTCACGACATTTTGGCAGGAAACAGTGGGAAAAAGAAGCACATGAACACAGCAAATGCTGGGAGCAGCTGACAGAGTACCGTTTATACATTCCATAAATAATGACCCATGTGTGTTAAGCTCTATAGCTATAGAAAAGCATAAAAAGTTTTGCTTTTTCTCTCTTCATTGTAATTCAATAACTGCTTTCTTTCTTAACTCCACTTGAATGATGTTGGGTTTTCTTTCCTACTAGCTTTTTTTTTTTTTAATTTTTTATTTCTTTTACATGCTTTCATCACATTTTGCCTGTGTCCTTTTTATTTGTCATTATCTGGTTTTGGTATATATGTAAGAGCTGGTGAGCAAAGTATCATAGGTAATCACCCTCAAATGCTGTCAGTGACAGAGGGTTAACCAAAGTCATATAAATCAAGCATATTAACACAAGGGACATTAAAGTTCAGTGGAAACTGAAATATGGAAAGAATGAGCTCTGTGTCATGAAAACACCAGTCGAAGTGATGAGGCAGCCACCTGTGAAGGAAGTTTGTAGGGGTCTGGGATGGAAAGAGAGCCTTCAGCAAGGTGAGTGGCAAAGATAGTGGTTGGCTTGAACTTGGATTAAGTGACGGGCGATGCTGCCCCACCAGCCAAGGTCACAGACTGTGGGAACTCATCCTGGGATCCAGTCATTGCTCTCCAAGCTTGAATTATTTTCACTGATTTTTCAACCAAAGCTTGCTGCTCTGTTTTGGAGGATTTCAATAGACGTGCAAGATTTGGGGGATTAAAAAAAAGTACTATGTTGTGATATGTAAAATCAGAAACAGCTGCCAGATTTAAAGGAGTTTTGCCTACAGGGCTCTTTCAGGTTGCTAAAATAAATACAAATGGAAGAAGTATGGGCTTCCATATTTAGATGAGTATAATATCATTCTTCCATTTTTTACCAAAAGAACAATTTATTTTACCATTTAATCAAATATACCTCATTAAAGGCAGCTTGGTTGAAATTCACAGGATGGAGCCATCAGTTGCTTTGCTGTATCCTATTAGAAAGGATCTTCCACTGACCCGGGCCCTGTGACATGGGCATTCTCTTCTCCCAAATTACTGGATGCAGATATAGAGACTCTCGGGAATTAACTTAAATGATTTCAGTAAGGGCTGAAATCTCAACATTTTATAGGACTTCCAAAAGCACTAACATTTAGCTTCATTTTGATCAGTAGGGATCATATGATGGCATCATTTTTGTCATCTAGCTGGAGACAGAGTTCAAGGCGACAGCAGATACTCATGTGTTTGAGAACAGCTGTCCCTGAACTTGGCCCAGACAAGGTCAGTGTGGACTTCCGCATTGGTACAGACCATGCTGATGAAGTATGAGGATTCATGGCCCTGTGGCAGCCCGTGGACATGGCGGCAGATCAGAGGTCAAGGTCTGACTCTGGCACTTACTGATACTGAGTCGCTTAATTCCCCAGAGCTTTATAATCACAGTGATGTACAACCAGCATCTGTGAAAGCTTGGGGTTTTTACAGGGAGCCGAGAGGCCATTAAAGAGATGGGCCTTATCCCAATGATGGGAATGGTGACAGTGTCCACGTCACAGAGTCGAGGCACCTGCAAGACCAGGGCTTATCTGGGACACATCCCAGTGGAATCTGACATGAGATCATTTATGTGGAAGTGTTTTGTAAAGTCCTTTACAAATAAAAGATGGCACCCAACCAAAAAAATTGTGCTTGTTACCTCCATCACCGGCTTCCTTCCTGTGGCTCTTGCTGTGCTCAGCGCTCCAGTCCACTTATCCTTGGAAGTTTCTGCCTCCACTTATCCTCTTTTGGACTACCCAGGACCACTTCTGGCCTGCACAACTGACTTTGACTGACTGGTGGAAATCGTTTGGGGCCAGACTCATGTTTAATTTCCTTCTCAGAGTCCCAACTTTAAAGGATAATTATTGGGAGAAAGTTGATGCTAGAATTCCTTTTTTTTTTTTTTTAAGATTTTTATGTATTTACTTGACAGATAGAGATCACAAGTAGGCAGAGAGGCAGACAGAGAGAGAGAGGAGGAAGCAGGCTCCCCGCCGGGCAGAGAGCCCGATGTGGGGCTTGATCCCAGGACCTGAGCTGAAGGCAGAGGCTTTAACCCACTGAGCCACCCAGGTGCCCCAATGCTAGAATTTCTGAATCCAAGTTACTGGCATGTGCTCTATACACTAGCATTTTTTGGGGGGGATTTGTTTTGTTTTTAAGACCTGTGCTATGATGAGAGTTGGTGCTGTTGGCCACAAATAAGTGAGCGATTGGCTGTTGGCCTTATTTCTTACCTGTCGTTTTGAAGTGTGGCTTAGTTACGTGAATTTTTAATTTTGCAGTTAAAAAAATAAAACTGTTGACAAATATCACTTTTAGCCTGAAATACTCATGAATATATAATTGTTCCCCAAAGAGAACCTTTTTTAAAGAGTCTTCTAAAAAATACAAAAAACCATAGTTATCAGCCAGCAATAGTGAGAAGAGATAAATTTATTTTTAAATTTTTATTATGAAGGGCTTTACTTCTGAACAGAAGATTCTTGATTTTTTTTTTCTAAAATGCTTAAAAAAACAAACAGTAAATTGACATTAGTTCCATGTAGTTGCCCCTGCTGATGGACAGAAGACAGTGGGCTGGGGGCCAGGGGGCTGCTGCGCTGGTGTAAGATTCAAGGATGTCTAGGGAGGTCCTTTCATCCCCAATTTTCTTGACACACCAGGCTGGAGGGATGCCTGGAAACCTGTTATTTGAGCTTAATTCCTGTGTAATAAAGGCCTGATTTCCTATTTAAATGCAAATGTCCCTAAAATGGTATCACACTAAGGTTTTCTCTGTCATTAAAACTGGTGTAACTTAGTTTCGTAAGGGGTTGGTTTTAGTAGGAGAGAGAACAGTAGAGAATTCTAGGTGTTGGATATGAGAATAAGGAGCTGGGTTCAGGGAGGTGAGATTTGTTAGCAAATCTGAGCCCTGTGTTTGGTTTTCATTTTTCCCCAGATTAGATACAGGGGAGGCTGGCGTCATTTGCGCCAATCGTCTGAGACAGATGTAATGCCAAATACTTTTATTCTGGGGGAGCCTGAGAAAGTCTAGAAACACTCATCTGATGACATAGATGACTTGGAGCCCTAGTCCATAGCCAAAGCCCATTTATGCGTTGCTCAGAAAAGAGAGGAATTTGGGCCAGCTAATGGTTTTTTTTTTTTTTTTCCCTTTCCAACATGAGCATCTAAAAATTATAATTAGGAAACATTATTTGAGATTGATTCCCATACGGAGGACTGCCATGGATGGCAGCCACGTGGCAAGATGTATTGGCCTTTGTCAGAGCCTATGTATATGAAAGAGGAAGACAACTTGAAGCTTTTTTTTTTTTAAGATTTTTTTTTATTTATTAGAGAGAGAGAGAAAGATCACAAGCAGGAGGGAAGGATAGAGGGAGAAGCAGACTCCCCACTGAGCAGGGAGCCTGATACAGGGTTCGATCTCAGAACCCTAGGGTCATGACCTGAGCTGAAGGCACTTAACCGACTGAGCCACCCAGACACCCAAGAACTTAATGTTTTTGTGCAACACTTATATGGATCTATGTTTAGCCCAAGGACTTCCACACCCCACAGTCCTCTGACATGAGATTTCATCACCCCATCCAATGATAGGGATACTGAGGCTCAGGGGTATTAAGTACGTGTTTTCTTTTTTTTCCAAAGAACTAAATCCAGTATCCTATTCTAAGAGTCATATGTGCAATGGAAAAGAAACTATCAGCATCAAAAATGGTTAAAATGCAATACATGGACCAAGAAATTTTGAAAGGGAGATATGAGCAGTGTTCATGTTCTTATATTCAAAATCTGGGTGCAGACTTTTCTTTCTTACTCGGACTTGGAGTATTAAAGTAGTCCATGGAAGAGATAATTTCATGTGAATATTATAGATTAATAAAAATAGTCTGAAAGCAAGCAAGATTTGTCGTGCCTATGAACTAAAGTAATTCTTTTGGCACCCTGAGTTAGATATTTTGATGAGCTTTTCCTGGAAATTATTAGAATGATTCTTTTCTAATATCTTGTGGAACACATTTATTAGATATAACCTGCCTTTTGTTCAGGATTAAAATGATGAAAGCAGCCAATGTTTAATGAGATAAGATTTAATTAAAATGAATGATAGGGCCTTCCCACCTTTGTGGTTTTATTTCAGTTTGTGTCCATGTCAATTCAATAAAGTAAGAAATGCATTCATTAGATCAGGGACTCGGAATAAAATCTTTGACAATAAAATGAAGAAATAGGTTGGTTTTTTTTTTCCTCTCCAAATACTGAGGAAATGTTTTTAGTCAAATTCTGTGGTCTCAGGGATTATATAATCAAGACAAAACCTTAGGAGTTTAGTTTATGATACTTATTTCACCAGTGATTCTTATTTCAATAGGAAAGCAAGGGGCTGAAATGTTGCTTTTCCCTTCCATACGGAAGGCTGAACTGATCCCTTTGATCAGCTCTTCTGTGTTTTGTTTATTTGTCCCCCCCTCTCTCTTGGGCTGGATTTGAGCCTATCCACAAAAGTACTTAAACTACAAAACAACTTAGAGAGGAGGAAGACAGATGGGAAGAGGGAGGCAAAGAAGAATTATAGGTCCGATGGGAAAATAAAGCCAGGTTTGTTGTACATGTACAGAGGAAGACCCTCAGACTGGTAAAGGTTGGAACTGGGGTGTACACACTTCGTGTGCGTGGTTAGGCGTGGCCTGTGAATGTAATTGACCACCTATGTGAGGAGTCCAAAGGGCATGAGGAGAAACAGGGAAAACAGGGAAGGGGAAGGAGAGAAGAAAGGAGGACCACACACCCAAGGGTTTCCACTAGGACACCTGTCATTTAGGTGGACATCATACAGTTGGACTGTCTCCCCATCTCTGAATTTTGGGTGTCAAATGGGGACAAGGGTCTTGAGTCCTTGAGACCCTTAAAGGACAAAAGATGCCACTCAGGACTGACCTAAGGAGAGACCCAGAGCAATCAGAGTGTTTGAAAGAGTCAGGGCAGGGAGCTGGGGCTTCTCTCTGAGTGAAGCAGGTACTGTACCTTTAACGAGGGCCCAGCGCAGGCAGCTCCCGTGTGATCTCCCCAATGTATTTGAGTGCTCTGGTTTACTTTCAGTGTCGTTTCTTTTAATAGAGGGCAGATCCTAGAATCAGATTTCCTGGGCTCAGATTTCAATTCTTCGATTATTAGCCAGCAGACCTTGGTCAACTGACTTAGCCTTTCTGTGCCTCAGTTCCCCCAAATACAGCACTGGGATAACAACAACAGTGAGGATAATTGCATTTTGCAAAGCCCTTCTAATGGCATGTATTGAGTGTTCAATAAAGGTATTCGGTAAAGGTGATAGTGATGATGACAGTGACACAGATCTATTTCTCTAACTAGGTTGTCATTTCCCGGAGCACATGAACTATGCCTTAAATGTCTCTGTATGTGCATTGCCAGCCTCTCCAGAGAGCTGTTGTTCAATGAGTGTTGTGAATACTGATAATGACTTCCGTATGCAAGCATCAAATATTTGTGAAGGACTGAGGTGGCATTTGAGGAAGATTGCTCTGAAAATAGTTGGAAGAATAAGCCAGAGAGAGTGCATGTCTGTTCTGGGACTGAATTGGCAAAACTCACATGTTGAAGTCCTCTAGGGCCTGAGAATAGGACTGTATTGGGGGATTAGACCTTTAAAATGACAATCAAGGGGGCCCTGGGTGGCTCAGTCAGTTAAGTGACCGACCCTTGATTTCAGCTCAGGTCATGATCTCAAGGTCATGAGATCAAGCCCCACGTCAGGCTCTGTGGCCAGTGCGGAGTCTGCTTGAGATTATCTCCCTCTCTTTGCCCCTTCCCCCTGCTTATGCCTTCTCTTAATCAATCAATCAATCAATCAAATTAAAAAAAAGAGACAATCAAGGTGAGACAAGGTCATATGGGTAGGGCCCTCATTATGGTGAGTGGCGTCATTACAAGAAGAAGAGATCATGACACAGACATTCACAAATGAAAAGGTTTGTAGAGACACAGGGCAGAGATGGCCATCTATGAGCCAGGGAGAGAGGCATCCAAAGAAACCAGCCTTGCTGACACCTGAGTTTTGATTTTCCTGGTTTTCTGAAATGTCAGATAGTAGATTTCTGTTTGAGCCATCAATTTGTGGCCCTGCATTATGGCAACCCTAGCACATGGATGTGGAGAGAGTAGGAAGGAAACCCATGAGGCAGATATTAGCACCACAGGGAGACATGCGGGTCACTTGTAGATGGGGAGGGATAATGGGGATTTATGGCTTCCATGGGACTGAAACTGAGGTGTATTAGAGCTAAGATTGTGATAAGACTGGAAGCCAGCCGCCTTCAAATTCTCACTCAGTGCATACCTGTGTCCATCACCCCCCTTCTCAGGATGGTGTTTGAACCACACCCCTCATACTTTGTAACTCAATTCCTTGCATTTTCCAATATCTTAAATTGTAAGAAATGTCTTTGCAGTGAGACTAAATCCACTTCTCACTGCTTCTGACCAGCTGTGTGACCAGCTGTGTGAGCAAGCTACTTAAGCTACTGTTTATGAAACAGAAAAATCACTCTGATATTGCAAGACTGTTGGGAGGATTAAGTGATCTTCAGCATGGTGCTTGGCATATGGCAGGCCTTTCTTCAATAAATGGTGGTTGGGTACCCTGCCCTGTCTCCATTGGCTTCCCGTCTTTAGAAGGAGTTACCACTGGTTCATCATCTTTGCTTTACACTTAAAAGCCTGAACTGAAGGGCGCCTGGGTGGCTCAGTTGGTTAAGCGTCTGCCTTGGGCTCAGGTATGATCCCGGGCTCCTGGGATGAAGCCCTCCCGCATTGGGCTCCCTGCTTAGCAGGGAACCTGTTTCTCTCTCTTCTCCCCACTCATGCTCTCTCTCTCTGTCAAATAAATAAATAAAATCTTTTTTTAAAAAGTCACCTGAGGTGACTTGAGGAAGATGGTAGGAAAGATCCTTATTCTTCAATGAATCCTTCTCATCAATAATTTATACATAAAGTGTCCATTTAAAGCTTTTTCTTTACCATTTTCTTTTCATGTCACAAAGGAAATAACTAGAAGACTAAATGGAATTTTAAAATAAGAAATTAAAATGACATGTCATTTACTTGTATGATCAGGCTGGTTTTTTTTAATAGGGAAATTCAATAAAGGATGAATTTTCAGTGACATTCTTTTTTTTTTTTTAAGTCAAACTTTATTTTTGCTAATGGATTAGCACTTTTCATCAAATAAATACACAGATACTGGTGAACTGAGGATCCAGGCTGATTATGTGGAAATCTTGGGCCTAATTATGACGGTGCTCAGCCTGCTGAGAACAGAGAAGTTGCCAGGATATGGTTAGAAACCGCTTTTGAATGTCTCCATTCTGCCAATCCATATATCCACTTTGAGAGAGAAAGCCTTTTACAAAATTTCCTGAAAGACATTTACTTTTCTTCTCCTTTGAGTAATAAAGTAAACTTCGCTGTCCTTTGGAAGGAAAGAGCAGGGCTCATTTATTATTGTTCCTATTTTTCAGAATTTAACATTTAAGTCAAAGAAATGAATTCTAGGAATTTTTGAATGTCAAGTTTTGAATTTCATATTTAGATGATCTCCATGTTTTCTAAGCTTACTTTTTTTTAAAAAAAATAAGCGGCTATGTTTGCAATTAATGAATCCCAAATAGAAGAGGGATAGTGTGTTTAAGGTTGATGGGAAATAAGATTATGAACCATAAGCAATGTGAACATGTTGTTTAAATTCCATGTGTAGTGAATGAACAGTAAGACCTAGCGGACAGACAAGAATTTTAAGAATGTAAATCACAGTGAGTTTTCATTCGAGGTAATTTACTGTGTCCCCAGCAGGGGGCAACACTTTGTCTCTCTGGTTGGGCTCCAGGGATCTCTCTATGGCTTGGATTTAGGAAAAGGTGTGTGTAGGGATTTTCACATCGTAATAGGAATTCTTAGATAGTCTCTTAAATTTTATATCTAAAGAACCCTTTCTGTCTTTTGAAACACGAAATCTGGGTTTTTTAGTAAAAGGCTAAATCCTGCCTCAAAGACCGTGCTAGTTCTGACCCATTAGTTATAGCTCACCTATGCTGAATCAAATGAAAATGTGTTCTGTGATGACTGCTTTTTATCTAGGTTTTAGTGTCTGTCAGTGTTATAGGGTTTTTGTTCCCTTAATGTCCACGGTTCTTGGTCACGTCGTTTCAAAGAATGAGGAGTAGATCAGATGGAGAGTGGGGGGCAACAGGCCAATTTTATTGAGCAAGAGTGTAAAGCTCCTGGAGAGTGAGGGGTCCCCGAGAGGGTTGCCCCCAGAGTTTCTAAGTTTAAGGGTTTCTATGAGCTTTTTTTGTGGAACTACCTTCAGCAATCAGGGCGTGCTCAAGTTGTGCCAATCAGTGCTTCGGTCACATATCTGTCTGCTGATTAGGTTAATGTCCTGTGCTGATGGTCGTTTTTGCCTGACAGCTGGGGGCTTGGGTTTAACTTAGGTCTTAACTGCCCCTTGCCCATGATATTGACAAATGCTTTGTGGTTAATTGTCTTATTTTAGGACATTTTGTAGAAGTCATTTCTGCAAAGGCCGCAAAGCAGAACATCAGTGTGGTTCTGTCTAATCTGCAAAACAGGATGTCAGTGCTGTTTGATCTTAGCTGTCCTGACTCCATATTTTCTCAGTGGGGACCCTGGCCCTGACTACCTACCTGTACAACCAGCTCCTAACATCAGCTATGTGATTTCAGACCCAACGACCACCCAGCCAGATTCCTAGGAGCTGGAATAATTGGTCTTTGGCTGAGATCCTTGCCAGGATGAGGCTCTTGTGGCCTCCATCTCCACAGATCCAGGGTCAGTACATTTTGGGGTAATGGGACAGCTCAGGCTGGAATCTGAGTGATCCTGCATTGTTACATGAGGCAATGGGGACTCACAGCCTTCTTTCCCTAAAATCCACTTAAGACAATGTAAGCTCTGAGCAAAAGGGTCTGCAGAAAGCTGCTTCTTGGGGAATCGTCTTCATGAACAGTTGCACTTGGAGCACCCCCATTAACTGAGATCAGAAAGAGGACAGAGCTTTCTATTACTAGGAAGCAGACTCCACGTCTTGATCCTTTATCTAGAGAACTCGTCTAGAAAAGTCTGAATATTTACCCATAGGCTCTGCAAGCAGGAATTGCTCTCCTTGCTAAGGCCTGGGCTGGGTGTGCCCTGCTTATGACCTCTGCATCCTGGGAAGACAGAAGCAGCCAAGCCTGCCCTGGCACAGAAATGGCTGAGCTTCAAGAAGACTCTGCTGTTTAGAGGAAACTGTGCTGACTTACATGATTCTTGTTGTCCACCGGAGAAAGCAAGCAGTCAGTTCTCTGGGGCAAGCAGAGCTTTTCCTGACATTTGGAGATGAAAGAAGTTTCTGGACTGGGCCTTAACATTGAGGGAGGCTCCGTGACATGCACACAAGGTTCTCTACACCATCCCTGCCATAAAGACAGGAGCAGACTCCACAGGGAGGAGCTGGACACAGGATGCAGAGTGTGATTCTCATTTTCTGAAGTTTTATCTTTCCTTTCTTGGGACTTAGCCAGACCCTTAAAATAAAAACAATGTACTTCCTTATTGTGGAAAATTTCAAGCCTATCCCAATGTGAGAATAATTTGGCAAGCCCCCGTGTCTGTGTCACCTATCTCCAACAATTATCAGTTCATTGGCTAGAGTTTGGATGTTGCTTGAAAATTACCTCCACATTCTATTCCAGTATCCCCTTGAGTAAGAATGTGTGGCCGAAGAATGTGTAAGTGACTGTGATGCTGTCTCAGCAAAACACAAGATCCTCAGAGATAGACAAGGGCGTGGGGGAAGAGGACCCTTTACCTGCACAGGACTCCCCTTAAAGGTGACCTTCAAGCAGCCCCTGATGAAGTCAGCTTAATTCAGTGAACAGTCAAGCATCTATTATGAATGAGTAACTAAAGTCCCAGATGTCAAGAATCCCCGGTCCTGGGGAAAAATCGTCCAATCAGAGTTTTCAAGTCTTCTCAGGAGTGATTAGGCACTTCATGTACAAAAGATACGTTCATCCTTCAGGAAGGATATTTTTACTCTATTTTGAAACTGTACTTGAACACCTTTGGTATTATTCTTAAGACTAAAAGAAATTAGAATCAGTGAACCAAAAGGATAGTCAGTGATGCCGACAAGGAAGGCAGGCAGACAGCAAGAGAGGAGTAGACAAACTACACAATCTGGAGCAAGAACCAAAATACCACAGTTATTGGGGTTATTTTAGAGTTGGGGTGAAGGGCGCCCCATGTGCATCTCTGGTACACAGACCAATGCGGTGATGATTGGACAATATTCAGCTATGCGTGGGAAAGGCTTGAAATCGATGATACACATTTAAGCCTTGACCTTACACTCACCGGCTGGGACACCTTCCAGAATGTATCTGACTTCCCTGTGGCATCTATTCTCAATTCCTAAAATGGATGTTATAACAGCCACCTGACAGAGGTGGTAAAGATTAATGAGATAATTCAATGTCAGCAAGCTCCATAAACAATGAGATTCCGTGTCCAGTCAGCTGGGGCTTTTGTGGTCATACTGATGTCACAGGGACGCCAGCAAGAGATAAGTGTTTTTTCTGTATACTTTGTTTAAGGGAGAGAATAAGATAGAATGGATGAATTCTGACCCTGAGAGAGAGAAATAAAGGTCCTCAGAAAACTCGTCTCTGTGGAATGATTTGTTCGTGACAATTAGGCTTTACTGAGAAGTGGCAGTTCCAGAGAATGAAATGGAAAAAGTGAGATGGGCCAGATTGTCAAGGGCCTTGTGTGCCATGCTGGAGAATCTGGACTTTCTTATCACACATTTGACTCCATATTTCATGAAGTACTTGGAATATTAAAAAATGCAAAAACATAAGTCACAGAGAAGATGTAAATTAGAACGTAACCTCCAAGTTAGAAAGAGGACAAAGCCATAGAGGTCACAGAGCTCGAGGGAGCTGTTCAAGCCAAACTTCTGGTTGACTCTGAGCATGCTGTGGCCAAATCAAAAAGGAGAAAAAAAATGGGCAGTCACATGATCTGCATTGCTCTTGAGGACAAAACATCAGCTCTTATGACAAGCAAAACTTTTACTTGCACTTAACTGAGCAAATTTCTTGGGGAAGACTTTATAAAGGAGGCACAAAATGATGTGTGGTGTAGAATGTTCTCGCCATCATCCTCACCATAAACACAGTAGGAGGCTTAATGGGCTTGTTTCTTATAGGGCTCCTCTCTTCCCCTTCCCGACTTTATTTTCCCACATGGCATTTATCACCTCACTTACTACATTATTTACCTGTTCATTTTATTTATCATCAGCCACCTACACTGGATTATCATTTCTAAGAGACAGTCTTGTTCATTTGTGTGTCTCCGGTCCTAGAACAGTGCCTGGCCTGGCACATGGTAGGTGCTCAGTCAGTATTCGTTGTGTGGGTGAACAAACGAATGCAGTTGTGACTAAAACTTCTTAAATCTCAAAGTGAGCTTCCTACCACTAAGAAATTTCCATTAATGTACAAATGGAATATTTGCTGTCAAGCTGTTGGGGAAATTGAGATTCTGCATTGGGTTTTAAGATTAATCTCTGAGGGTCACTTCTCATTTTACTAAAAAAACTTTTACATGTAAATATACAATGATTTTGCAAGGAAATAGCTTTCTGTAATTTAGCTTAGCTACTAATTTTATTTCTAAGTGAGGGGAGAGGGGGGCAGAGCCAACTGTGTGCTGAGCAGATAGCCTAACGTGGGTCTCCATCTCTAGACCCTGAGATCACAACTCAAGCCAAAACCAAGACTCACTCAACCAACTGAGCCACCCAGGCACCCCGCCCCACTAAGCTACTAATTATAAGTAAGTCCATTTTGTCTTTTACGCTGGTTAAGTCAATTGGACCTAGATTAGTGCTGGCATAGCGGGTTAAACTTCTTAAGGTTGGTATAACAGTTTACAACTTTCATGATCACAGTTTCCCACAACAAAGATGCTAATAACATAATTTCCTAGTAAATATTCATGGCTTCTTACAAATCAAGTCTTGAAACTTAATATTAAGACAAACCTCTTAATATTTTAAGAAAGCTCTTTGTTCTTAGAAAATAGACTTAGGAAGAAATCTAACTTTATGGACCATAGGCTACAGAATACATAAAAACTGAAGTAGAATTTTATAGTCATGGGTATGTAAACATTTGTTAATCTTCCTTATCCATCAATCAAAGTTTAAGAATCAATTCCATGTTTTGTTTGGTCAAAAACAATTGTTTCAACAGTTTCTTAATGTTACTTTCAACCTTCTGGCTTAAAACAAAGCAAAACAAAACGTATGGCTTCTGTTTCAGCTTTAGATTTAATAAAAGCAAACTTGAAGATATTTGATCTGGTGTTTTTAATAATTTATTTCCACAAGCAACATATTTTCCATGGGACAAAGCTGATGAATTCTATGCAAAATGCATCCCCCAAATAGCCAAAGAAATGGATCTGCAATATGGAACTGCTGGATACAAACCAAGTAAATTTCGGAGGACAGTTGCCAAAAATAATGACACATAGTAATTTATGACGATGCTGAGGCCCATTTTGGAATTGTATGTGGCCAGCACGCACAGTGTTTACATTTCAAAGGCAGTCACGAATCTGCAGGTGCACCAAGGGCTCCGGACACGTCCCTGCAAATATCAAAGGTGTACTCTGTTGCACATTTGGGCAAGGACGAGATAGTTCTAGAGTAAGAGTTTCCTATTTAAAAGGCTGCCTTTCTTTCTTTTTTTTTTTTTTTAAAGATTTAATTTATTTATTTGACAGACAGAGATCACAAGTAGACAGAGAGGCAGAGAGAGAGGAGGAAGCAGGCTATCCACAGAGCAGAGAGCCCCATATGGGGCTCGATCCCACAACCCTGGGATCATGACCCAAGCCAAAGGCATCGGCTTTAACCCACTGAGCCACCCAGGCACCCCAAAAGGCTGCCTTTCTAATAGCCTTGATGCAGCTTCTCCCAGCTTTAAACTACAAAGTCCATGCAAATGCACACAAAAGGGGGGAAAAAAACCACCTCACAATATCATGAAAAAGCAGAGAGGGAATCAACTGTTGCTAGCTGGCAGAGGGAATTTCCGTTTGCCACAAAGAGGTGCGAGAGAGGATAGAAATAGAAGGCAGAAAATTTAACTCTAACTGAGGAAGAAAAGCCGTTACTTTTATTCCACATGTTCTGGTTTCTAAGATATAGTTGAAGAATGTGTTCTTAAACTTAAGAAGAATTGATGATGCAGATTATAAGGACTTCTCCTGTTCCCTTAACAAAAACACATTCAGTTAACAAAAGAAACACACCTACACAATATCTGACCATTTGGTAGAGTTAAATGTTGTTTGACAGGTATCTTGACTAGTTGCTGAGGTCATGGGTCTGTCCACTCCTGGTTTAGTCACTTTTGGCAAGGGGCATCCTGTTAGAGTATAAACTATGATCTCAGTGTTCAAGGGACAGTTTTTCCTGGAAAAGGTGTCTGTTGGGGATGGGGCAAGTCAGATGGAAAGCACTAGAAGTATAGCTATAAATAGACTGTGTCCGTAATA
>RCUC01129032.1:0-27022 GCA_003697995.1 Taxidea taxus jeffersonii | reverse complement strand
AAATACTTAAGAGAAAGACATCCCCCCCTTTTTTTTAAGATTTATTTATTTACTTTAGGGGAGGAGTAGAAGGAGGATGGCAACAGACTCCCCCATTGCACAGGGGAGCCTGATGTGGGGCTCACTCTTACAACCCTGAGATCATGACTTGATTTGAAATCAAGAGTTGGATCCTTCTTCACTCAGCCACCTACGAGCCCCAACATTCACTTTTCTAGGGCAGTGGTTTTTAGTGTAGACCAGAGATGTATCAGAGGCCTTAGGGGCAACGAGAAGGGAATGAAAGAGATCCATCACATAGATCTACTTTTATGGGTTTTTTTAAAGATTTATTTATTTATTTGAGAGAGAGAGAGAGAGTGGGCCATGCCCTAGGGTGCATGTGGTGGGGGCTGAAGGAGGAGGAACAAAGAGAGCAGGGGAAGGAGCAGGGGTAGAGGAGCAGGGAGCAAGCAGGGGAAGGAGCAGGGGGAGGGAAGCACACTCCCCACCCAGCAGGGAGCCCCACACTGGGTTTGATCCAGGGAACCTGAGCTCATGATCTGAGCTGAAACCAAGACTCAGACTCAACCTCAGCCACCAAGGCACCCCTACTTTTTCTGTTTTACCTCTAAATTTTACATAAGGCTCCTCTGACACAGAGTTCCACACCTTTAAAAAATAATGAAAAATAAAATAAAACTCAGAAAGCATGTATGCAAACAAAACAAACATGTAAGACAGCTATGTTTATTACCCAGTGTACCAGCGAAGAAACTAACGTGCAGACTGTTCAAGTACTTGTCTGAGCTCACATATTTAGGAAATGAAGCTGGACCAGAACCCAGGCATTTTGGCTCCAAAGTCCGTGTTCCTAACTACTATGCTAAGCTCTACATGGCACAACACAGTTTAGAAAATGAAGACAAAACTCTTAACATGAATTTCTGAGACTCCCAAATACATTCAGTAATAAAGATACTAATTAGCCTGAGAAGCAAGGTTGTTTGCAACTGAGCCTCAGCTAGACCCTTCAGCTTCTGCCACCACCAGCTACCAACACAATACCCATCCTCCCCCACATGACAGTCACATTGACCTTCTCATCAGGCCTCAATCACCTATGCCTTGTAGGGCTGGGAACTATGCAGAGTGTTTTATATACCACACCTCCTTTTATCTACACGACAATCCTGTGAGGTAAGGGAGTATTGGAGGATTTTACAAAATAGTCTTATAGAAATTAAATAGCTTGCCCCAAGGGCAAATATCTAGTAAGTAGCAGTGCATGAACTCAAACCCAGGTCTGCTGTGACATCACAAGGTATGTTCCTGAGCACACTTTCCTTCCTAAAACATGCTCTATCACCAAGCACCGTATTCACTCAAGATGCATCTACAACAGGGCTTGGCAAATAGTAGGCACTGGAGATATTTGCTGAATCAATGAATAAACGAAAGAATGCCTCCTCCCCTCTGGAGCCTCTTTGACTCCCTCACAAAACACAGTTGCTCTCTCTCTACATTGTCACAAGACTTGTTTCAAAGCTCTACTATAAGGCTTCCCAGGAGCTATTCCATTCTTTCAAGTTATATGTATGTTGAACCCACTAGACTGGAACTTTGTTTCACTTCATCTTTGTATTCTCAGCCTCTAACAAAAGGCCTGGCTTTTAACAAGCACTCGGTAAGTTTGTTAATTGAATGAATTTCCCTGAGGAGAAGGGAGATGAATAAGAGACTCATGATTCATATTAAAACTTCTTTTTCCTCAAGAAATAAACAACATTCAAAGCTGTGATATACTCGAATGTGTGCTCTATAAATATTTTTAGGTTTCAACTATCATCAGAGGCATCTAAATTTAACTCATTCAACACATATTTACGAGTAATCTAAATACACACATATAATGGCTCTTAAGGAGCTTACAGTCTAGTCAAGGAGATAAAACATAATAAAATGTAAAGGTAAACAGTAAGATATGAGCTGCCATGAGGAAGTACAAGACTAGACGCCACACAATTGGTAAAACAAAATGCTATGGGCCTGCAAGTTGAAGACCTCATCCTGGCTGCAGGCCATGGGTCTGATTACCTGTGGACAGTCTATAATGAGGCCCTTGACAGTCAATAGCAAAATGAGGGGGACAACACGGGGACAGCGCAGTGTGTTTTCCATGTAAAAGTACATAATTTTTAAAACCATCCTTAATCTGACATGTTCTTCCTGCTCTTTGCAGTAAAAATGTAATTTCTTTTCAAAAATGATGATGATGGGAGATGATCATTTCTTTGTGGTTCCAAAAACCTTGTTTTTTTAAGATTTTAGTGGTGCAAAATGCCAAACATCTGGAAACTTCTGAGCAAGGACACTCAGCGATGCCTCTCTTGAAGAGGGAGAACTCGAAGAGAACCCTGCAGAGTGAACAGGATTTGGCTGGGTGGGGAGGACAGGAGATTCTAAGCAGGGGATACGACCTGATAAAAATACAGAGGTGTTAAGTGTTCATGTAAAGTCTAAAGAATAGTAACTAAATCAGGTTGAAACCTGGAAAAACTGCAGCTGTGAATTCCATTTCTGGCAATATGACAAGCTAAGGATACTTCTGATTCTCTACTAAAACAATTATAAATAATGGATGTTTTTAATCTTCTCAGCTAAATACACTGACAAGCTTGGAAGGAAATAAGGAAGATTCAGATGAAGAACTAAATGAAGCTAAGAACCCAACAGGGTAAAAAGCAAAACACAAAAACTAGCTTTCCCCTCGAAGGCATTTATTTACATCGTGCAATGCAAGATTCATTCTCCCAATTAAATGGGGCTCAAGGAATATAAGGCAAAATGAACATCCAACCTGAGAGAGAAATTGTATGTTCCTCCCTCATAATTTAAACTGGGACTACAAAGGTGATCAAGATAGAAACCCATCCACATACACGCACACATCTCAGGAACTAAAATGAAGATAATTACTCTCAAAACTTGGCAATCTTCCTGCAAGTTCAACCACAACCTGGCCTTCACAAGGGATTGCTACTGAATGGTCAAAAACCTCAACCCAGGAATGCAGGTTGAAATGGTCACAAACTGAAAGTGGCCATAGAGCTCTAACAAGAAATATGTAAATCATCTCCGGAAAAATTCACTTCAACCTTAGCCTAAACATGCACATACACACACAGTTCCAAGAAATAGTTCATGGACAAAAATTACATCCCTCTGGGAAACAAAGCTCATAAATAAGAACCTGAGAAATAAAAGGTGGTGGAATCAGACTTTTGAAGACTTCAGATATTGGAATTATGAGTTACAGGACATGGAATGTTCAATAAGCTTAAAGAAAGAAAAGGATTAAAAATGAGTAGAGTAAAACTACGACATGATCAAGCAAAACTGAAAAAGAAAAACGTGTTTCTCAAAATAAGAAAAAAATAACTCAACGGTTGGCTAAGCAGAAAGGTCACAATCAACATGAATTAGAGAAACAACCAAAGTGAATTAGTGAACCTACAGAAATTATACAGAACAGTGTTTAGAAGCATAAATTATAAAAAAGCAGAAGACAGGGATACTCGGATGGCTCCGTTGGCTAAGCATCTGCTTTCAGCTCAGGTCATGATGCCAAGGCCCTAGGATCCAGTCTCACATGGGCTCCCTGCTCAGTGGGGAGCCTGCTTCTCCCTCTCCGCCTGCCACTCCCCCTGCTTGTGCTCTCTGTCTGACAAGTAAATAAATAAAACCTTTTGATAACCAAATAAAAATTAAAAAGCAAAAGACAAAGATAGACCCAGAAATTCTAAGACTAATCAATATTCCAAAAGAGGTAAAAAGAATGGGGCACAACCCAAGCTGATTTTAAGGCTCTATGTACCCTTTTTGGATTCCCATCTTCACTTAGTTCTTGGTATGAAAAGAGCTGAAAATTTTCCAAAACTGACAAGAGATACATATTCACACATTCAAGGAGTCCAATGAATGCAGAGCAGGATAAATAAAAAGAAATCTGGAAGTTCTGGTTCCAAGTAAAATATAGTCGGCATACTCCACCTTGTCTCTCACAGCTATGAGATACTTTCTATACACCCAGGGTCAAATTCAAGGAGCTCCTACATGAGGGATCAAAAAAGGTAAACAATAGTACATGGACTGGGGCAGAAGATCAGAATTCAAAATTTCACCAAATCAGTGATAAACCATACCTTTACCATTTTCTTCCCTCTGGTATCACTCAGCATGGACATAAGGCGGCATAAAAACTGGAAGTTGACAACAGCATAGACAGAGTTCCAGGAAAAGCACTCTATTTCAGGCTCAAGGAATGGGAAAGCGGGAGGATCTACAGATACCTAAAGCAGTGAGTGCAGAATCTTCCTTTCCAACCAGTAGTGTAACCCGAAGAGAATGGGGCAAATCCCATTAAGTAAATAAGTAAAAAATTACTTATTTGTCCTCTGTGCCCTCCCACTGCTAGGTCTGGACCACAGATGTAGTCGTGGGAGGTGCACAGCAGAACAGGATAAATAAAGCCCCAGTTTTCCGGCCAGCAGAACTGACAGGGAGCCCCAGGGAACTGGGGAGATAATAGAAGGAGGGAAGCTCAGGAACATGACCCCATAAACTTGGTTTTGAACACCACGGCCCATCTCTGAGTCTGTCGGAAAGGCATGAGGGTGCCAGGTGCTCCACATTCTTCCTAACACTTCCTAATGTAAGTCTCTTTAATTTTAGCCATTCTACGGGATGTGTCAGGGCTTTCTCAAGGTAGTTTTAATTTGCATTTTCCCAATGACTAATGATGCTAAGCATCTTTTCATAAGCTTATTTGCCATCTGTATATCTCCTTTGATAAACTGTTCAAATCTTTAGCCCATTTTATTAGACTGTTTGTCTTACTGAGTTTATAAATTGAGTTTTTAGAACTCAGTGACTTGACTTGTCATTTCCCTAAAGAGTGTCTTTGGATGAGCAAAAGATTTCACTGTGATAAAGTCTAATGTATCCATTACTCTTGTATAGTTTCACTTTTGTGTCCTACTTAGGAAGGTAAATTTGATAGCACTTCATCATAATACTGAAGGGATGAGTAATAGCAGAGATATTGAAGAGAATGCCTAGATTTCTATCTTGCGTGAATGAATTAATGCATATAATACTGAGACCATTTTCTTAAAGGACATCTGCAACTCATTGTTAAACCAAATTGTCTCCTCTAGATTCCCATTTCTACTGACATCCCCGCAGCATTCTACACTAAGTCTCTTGTTTCCCCCAGGTTCAAACCTTGAACAGTGCTTTGCTATATTCAGCCTGAAAACAACTCTTCATTCCCACCAATGATTTCCAAATCTCTATGCTCTCTTCCTAGTAACAGTGGCACCCAATATTTACTGATGGCCTTACTCTATGACAGGCACTAAGCCTACATTCTAACTGCCTATTGCATTCTCCTCCTCAGCCCTATCATTAGTTTAGAGTCAACCAAAGCCATTCTTCCTGACCTCCCTGCCAGTTCTTCCTCCTGACTCACCAGTTTCTGTTCATGAGGTTTTGATGCTCCCCAATTGAAAACCTTGATATTGTCACCTTTTACTTTACTTCCTCTTCTCTCCCCCATATTCAATTAATTTAATAGTTCTCCAGTTATGCTACTTAAAACACTGCAGGTTTAGGAACAAGGCTGAAGTGCCAAAAATGGCTGCTTCCCAATTTGCATGAAAAAATAATGTAATCTAATGTAAGTTTTCCTACCATAAATTTTTCTTAAGCCTTTCTCACTCCTATTCTATTCTAAAATAGTATGTGATTTAGGGGGAAAATGTAGTTTGACATTTAATATCTAAATATTTCAGAGTATTCCACACAATACCATGACTTTTTAGGTACTCTATCACCTGAACGGGTTTGAGCACCACTGAGCTAATAATGTGCAACTCCTGTTCCTGCTAAATTGTTCTTTCCTATGCAATATGAAACTTTCCCAGTGAGGAAGTCAGACCAAGGTGGGAAAGGTGAGACCAATTTGCCAGAGAAAACATTAAGAAGTAGGCCATCAGAACTCTCTATAAATTTCTTCCTTTATAATTCCAGGCTGTGACTGCCCGTCCTCTGGCACCAAAGAGAACAGCCGTCTTACAGGTAGAGGAGAAACAACTTTCAGTGATCAGTATAAAAATAAATGACTTTATACTGTAGTCACCACAAGTGAAGCACATCCAGGCTGCATCCTCCACATTCTGGACTTTCTCTGCCGATTCTCAGGATTTACTCCAGGAATAAAGCATAACAACATTAGCCTCAGAAAAATAAATATAAATATTTATAATCCCAAAGGGGATCTGCCAAAGCCACATGATTTGGGGATCATCAGTTATTTGGAACAATCACAAATAGTGGGGTTAAATATATAAAAAGATTACTTATCGATTATACTCTTTAAGTGTTTTAAGATTTTATTTCTTTATTTATTTATTTGACACAGAGAGAGAGATCACAAGTAGGCAGAGAGGCAGGCAGAGAGAGAGGGGGAAGCAGGCTCCCTGCTGAACAAAGAGCCTGATGCGGGACTCAATTCCAGGACCCCGAGATCATGACCTGAGCTGAAGGCAGAGGCTTAACCCACTGAGCCACCCAGGTGCCCCTGATCATACTCTTTTAAGATGAACCCAAATCAATACCAAACCTCTACACTGTATTAAACATTCATTTAATTATTCAGTTTGTATTAACTGAGTACCTATTATGTGCCTCATACTGTGTAAGTCACTCAAGGTTTAACAGTGAACAAGGCTTTTAAAGCACCTGACTTCATGAAGTTTGTAGATCATGGGGAAAACAAGAAGAGTAACAGTGAACTGACCTGATCAGGTCTGCCCTTTGGAAGACTCATTCTGGACACTGTACAGATAGGACTGGAGAGAAGCAAGAGTGGTAAAGAACCCAGTCGGGAGGAATCACAGCCATTATGCTGAGAGTATGGTGGCCTGGACCAAGAGGACAGCAGTGGAGGAGGAGGAGGGTACATGAATAAACGGGACTTGATATCTGGATTTAGGAGGTGAGATGTCTCCAACATCTTACTGATCTTTCCCTCCCTCCTGCCCTCCATCTGCCTACTTAGGATTTATGAAATGTCTTTAGTTCTCACTACTCATCACTCTGTAATTTACTCCCAAACTATCTTTAGCTCCCACCTCTCCAATGACCTCCAGGTCCAAAATTTCAACTGTCCCTGGGGAGCACCCCATGGATAGTAAACACACTCAGTAGAACCCAAATCAGGGACACCTGGGGTGGCTCAGTGGGTTAAGCCTCTGCCTTCAGCTCAGGTCATGATCTCAGGGTCCTGGGATCGAGCCCCACATTAGGCTCTCTGCTCAGCGGCGATCCTGCTTCCTCCTCTCTCCCTCTCTGCCTGCCTCTCTGCCTACTTGTGATCTCTACCAAATAAATAAACAACATCTTTAAAAAAAAAAAAAAAAAACAGAACTCAAATCAAAGCAATGGAAAAAAAAAAAAATCAAGCCCAGAAAATCTCTACTTCTTCTTAATGCTAGCACTGCCACCTTTTCCTCTGTCACCCTGGCTACAAACCCTAAAGTCATCATCTATCTGGTTGTGAAGACTTTTTAATCTTCTAAAACTACTTCTTAACAACTCTCACTGATAGCTAGATTCTTAAAAAACATTGTGATGCAAACCAAAAGGAAACATCCAAATATCAATCCTCATTACTTCTCTTCTATTATAATAGGTTAATTGGTCTACCCGCCTCCAGTCACTGTGCCCTTCAATTCTGGTTATACTCATGGATCATACACACACACACTTTTAATAGGTAGGGAGAGCCACTTAATCTCTTGAATTATTTTTAAAATGAGTTATATTGGTTATAATAATTACACACAAAAAGTACAGTGAGAACAGAGACAAGAACAACCCTAATGGAGTACACTTGGAATTTTCGTTTCTTCCATAGGTCATGAGAGTTCAGAATAGGAGAGTATCAGGCAGTGAGGGAATAAAATTTTACCTCAGTAGCACAGATGCCTGCTAGTCACTAGGAATACAATTTGAACAGTGAATATGAACCAGTCCTTCAGATACAAGATCTGAGAAGGGGACCTGACAGCCACCTAGGGCACAAAGAACAGTGCCCATTCGCCTTGTTTATGGCAAACAACAAATCTAGATAGAGCTCACCTTGCTCAAGGGCATACAGAAAATAAAAGACCTTTTAAAAATACTGCAAATTGAGGAAAGGGAACATCGTCTCTCAGAAGTATGTATCTCTGAAAATGATTAAGAAATATGTTTCAGGAAACTGGTATCCTTAAATAGAACAGAAAAAATATGACTTTTACAAAATAGGAACAGAAAGCTACAAGAGGATAAGAAAGACAACAAGGGACGCCTGGGTGGCTCAGTTGGTTAAGCGGCTGCCTTCGGCTCAGGTAATGATCCCAGCATCCTGGGATCGAGTCCCACATCGGGCTCCTTGCTCGGCAGGGACCCTGCTTCTCCCTCTGCCTCTGCCTGCCTCTCTGTCTGCCTGTGCTCACTCTCTGACAAATAAATAAATAAAATCTTTAAAAGAAAAAAAAAAAAAGACAACAAATAAAAGCTTTTTTAAAAAAGGATGGGAAAAAAAAGACTAATTCCAAGGAAAATAAAAATGCAATAGCATTAGACGCCTTACCCACGGTATTGTTGACAAAACGTATTTTTGTTTTAAGATTTTATTTATTTGACAGAGAGAGAGCACAAGTAGGCAGAGCGGTAAGCAGAGGCAGAGGGAGAAGCAGGCTCTCTGCTGAGCAGGGAGTCTAACACAGGGCTTGATCCCAGGACCCCAGGATCACCACCTGTGCTGAAGGCAGCCACTTAACCGACTGAGCCACCCATGCGCCCCTTGCCAAAATGTTTAAACATGAACTTAAGCATGAGGAAACAATGAGACAAATTCTAAATGTGAGACATTCTATAAAAAACTGGTCTGGATGCTTTAAAAAGTCAGCGTCAGAGTCAAAATGTGGGGGGCAGAAGAACAGTTCTAGATAAAAGGGAACAAGAGACAGGACAACTAAATCCAACATATGATCCCTAATTGGACCCAGGCTCAAAAACAAACAGCTGCAAAGGACACTATTGGAACTGGGAAAATTTAAATATGGATTGTTTGTTAGATAATATTGTATGAATGTGAAATTTCTTGATGGTGATAAAAGTATCCTCTTTATATACACAGAATATAATTGTTCTTAGGAGATATGCACTAAAACACTAACAGATAAAACATCATGGGGGCCTTAACTTGACATGAGATTATTCAGCCAAAATAAGTAAAATAAATATAAGTACATAGTGGGGTGGGGGTATAGGGAGGGATTACCTAACCCCTCATATTATGGGGAAACACTGATAAGCATTTCCTTATTCCCATTGCTTATGAGTAATACTGAATTTTCCTAAATTCAACACTCATCCAAAAAGCTGCAATCACTGATGACTTTCTATACTAAAAACCACACCACTTCTAGTTTAAAATACAATCCTTTTTCCTTTTTATGAGGCCAGGATGACCTTGACACCAAAATCTGACAAGAACATTACAAGAAATGAAAATTACAGCCAAAAATCTCCTATGAATATAGATGTGACCATAAAATAAGTATCAGGAAACTGATTCTAGCAATATATATAAAAAGCATAATTTATCATGACCAAATGGGTTTATCCCTGGGATGCAAGTTAGTTTAACATTTGAAAATAAATGTCACATTAACAAATGGGAAAAATTGTATCATCTCAATAGATGCAGAAAAAGCATTTGATAAAATTCAACCTCCATTCATGACTAAAGTGGCAACCCATAAATACCAACTGATGCAAACCAAAAAACCTCCAAAACAAAGTCACCCAAAGAGCCAGAAAAGGGACACCCTGACAAGTGAGAAAACTCAGGGGAAAAAACCACCAAACTGAGCCAAACACCACAGAAAAACCTGTGTGGTTTTTCCACTCAAGCCAGCAAAGGACAAGCAGGGAAGAAACCAAATTTCTATCTTGGCCAGGCTGTAAAGAAATTAAGTCAAGTTGGGGGCTGGGACTTTCATCATCCCCAGCAGTAACGAGGACGCCCTCAGTGTGGTTTCAGTGGAGAATGTGGAGAACCTGGACTTCCACTCTCCTGTGGCAGTAGCTGAAGCCATGGCAAGAGCAGCAAAAAGGCAATACTCTAGGGGTGCCTGGGTGGCTCAGTTGGTTAGGCAGTGGACTCCTGATTTAGCTCAAGTCATGATCTCAGGGTCCTGGATCCAGCCCTGCACTGGGCTCTGTGCTCAGTGGAGATTCTGCTGGAGGATTCCCTCTCTCCTTCTCTCTCTGCCCCTCCCTTCCATTCACATGTGTGCACATATGCACTATAAAATAAATAAATAAATCTTAAAAAAAGGGCACTACTCTACCCAGCCAGAGAGCTATCAGTGGAGTCCTCTCAGAGAATCAGAACTCCCACCCACCACTCAAAAGGGAACTTCCCACCCTGGTGTTAAGGAAGCCTGAATAAGGAACCTACACACATACCCCAAATGGCAGTAAGAGGGCAAAGTATTCCCTTCCCCTTTGGAAGCAGAGTCAGAGGAAGCCAGCTAAAGACAGTAGGAAACTTTCTTCAAAGTTCTGGGGGCAAATTCTAGAGCCTAGAACTCCAACAGCATACAAATTATCAACCAGGTTTGAGAAAGCAGACATTTTTCAGACATGCAAAAACTCCAATGCACCCTTTCTACAAGTCCACTGCTGTGGTTGTCCCCTATAAGAACTGGAATATGAACTCTGGCAAGTGAAATAAAATAACACAGGAGCCAGGAAATAACGAAATAGGAGCATGATGAAGGGACATTCCAGGATTACAACAATGTAGCTAACTTTGCACAGATCAGAACAGGAAGGTAGGAGGAAGGCATCAAGAGGGGGGAAAAATAAAAGCCTTAAGACTGCAAGTATTATTTTTTAAGTTTGGAAAAAATTTAGGATATGATAAAGCAAATAATGCAAGAGGCGAAAAGGATTAGAAATGCAGGGAGAAGGGGAAAATGAGGCTGATATTTTAAAAAAAATCAAAATCAAAATACAGCTCTTTCTTTTCCAGTCTCAAGCACTTTCTGAACTGCAGGCAGCAATGCAGACATGGCCAAGTCCAAGAACCATACCACACAGTACCAAATGGCACAGAAGTATAAGTAAGCCCTAATCATAAAGATAGGTTAAGGAGGTAGAATCTAAGTTCCTAAGAACTTTAAACTTTTGTCAAGAAACACAAGAAGGCTCTAAAGAAGATGCAGACCAATAAAATAAAATTAAAGCCATCGAGGCTTTTGCAAAATTCAAGGTCCTAAAAGGCATCAGTCTCAAGTTTGAGAGACATGCCCCCCCATCCCCACCCGGGCATGTTGTTTGTTTGTTTCTTTGTTTGTTTGTTTTTAAGAGACACGCTTATTACAACACTGCCAGGGCACCAGGCTGTGCTGATTGGGGCTACTAACAAGGTCAAAGTCAAAGCCAAGGCTCATGCTCCCAAAAGTGCCCCAACCCCCACAAAGGGTGCAAAGTAGAGCCTTCTGTCTGCCAGCATGAGGATGGAAGGACTCGTGTAACATCTTGGGCTGCTATCTATACACGGTGGATGTCCCCATGGGCTTTTTTGTGCAAATAACTGCAAAACTAATCTATATATTAGAATATAGAATATAGCTTTTAATTCTGGATGGATTATAAGAAAAAAAGTTTATATGACCCTGATGTTAAGAACATTCTCCTTCAAATGGGATGGCACTACACCAAAAAGGAAGACAAGGTTATTCCAGCACCCTACTTGGCCTATGTTGAGCAGTATTTAAATACTTATAATAACACTTTTATTTAAATACTCATAATATTTAGTTTTCAGACTTAACCTAAGGATAAATAAAGGACTTGGTTCTGGCCATGGATCAGAACTAAAACAACCACATAAAAGTAAAAGTACAGCTTAGAGAAACTAGAAACGATAGGTATCCTTCCCTTAGAGAGAGGAGAATTATGAAACACTGTTGTAAGTTAATGGAATAAAAAGGGTTAAGTAACAATGTCAAAATAAAACCATTATAAGAATTAGAAATAATAGAGGCACCTGGGTGGTTCAGTCAGTTAAGCATCTGCCATCAGTTCAAGTCATGATCCCAGAATCCTGGGACCAAGCCCCATGTGGGGCTCCCTGCTCAGCGGGGGGTCTGCTTCTCCCCCATCCTATGCATCTCCTCCGTGTTTGTGTTACCTCTCAAATAAAATATTTTTTAAAAATTAGAAATGATGTAATATATAAAAATTATATATTAGTACATATACTAATATATATAATACATGTGTATATATATATATTAAAAAATATAGGGGTGCCTGGGTGGCTCAGTGGGTTAAAGCCTCTGCCTTCGGCTCAGGTCATGATGGCAGCATCCTGGGATCGAGCCCCGCATCGGGCTCTCTGCTCGGTGAGGAGCCTGCTTCCTCCTCTCTCTCTCTGCCTGCCTCTCTGCCTACTTGTGGTCTCTGTCTGTCAAATAAATAAATAAATAAAATCTAAAAAAAATATATATATATATACACACATATATATAAAACCCTAGAAGAGGCAAAGAATTACTATAAAGGGGAGGCCTGGGTGGCTCAGTTGGTTAAGCAGCTGCCTTCGGCTCAGGTCATGATCCCAGCGTCCTGGGATCGAGTCCCACATCGGGCTCCTTGCTCGGCAGGGAGCCTGCTTCTCCCTCTGCCTCTGCCTGTCACTCTGTCTGCCTGTACTCGTTCGTGCTCTCTCTCTCTCTGACAAATAAATAAATAAAATCTTTAAAAATTTAAAAAAAAAAAGAATTACTATAAAGGTACACATCGTCTTTCACTGCAGGGAGTCAATACTGTCTAAAGTTAAATTAACTGAGATCTACCTAAGGGTTATGGGTTAACGTTCTAGAAGAACTAGAAGTAAAATTGTTAATACAGGTTCTTGGCGGGATAGAGTACAGAATCAGTGCTCCCCATCATGAGTGCTACAAACTATTTTACCATGTGCATCTTAACTTTGATTAAAACAATTTTAAAGTTTGACAAACACATTCCATTGGTGAAACTGTAAGGTAACAGGCACTCTCATATGTGGGAACATGAACTGGCACAACCCCTGTGGAGGGGAATCAGACACTACTTAGCAAAATCACATATAAGTTTGCTCTCTGACCCAGCAATTTCACTTCTAAAAATCTATCCCAATGGTATAATGGTAAAAATATAGAAAGACACATGTATAAGAATATTCATTATGACACCATTTGTAATAACAACACTGGAAGCAATGTAAGCGGCCATCTGTATAAGATTGCTTGAATAACCCATAATCCATCCATCAGAGTACTCACTATGCTGTCCTTAAAGAGAAATGAGGATGACTACCAGACACTGCTAGAAGTGATCTCTCTACAAACTATAAAATGAGAAAAGGGAAGGAGAGAAAAGTGCATTCAAGAACGCTACCATTTACCTGAGAAAAAGTACTTCTGTTGTTGTCACTGGAAATCAGCGCTTTTGGGATGAGCACTAGGAGATTCAGATACAAGGGTGAAGAGGTTAAATAGAAATGCTATAGTCCTGAATTGGAAATACCAGTATGAACAGTTTACCTTTAACACACACACACTTATTTCCTGGTGCTGACCCCTGGAAAACCCTAGAATAATGGCTGACCTAGAGCAAAAAAAAAACAAACAAAAAGAGTCCCAAAACCCAGACTATAATCTCTAATACCAACTGCCACCAAAAGGAAGCAAGACTCCTTAGAGAAACAGAGGAATACAGGTCTGGAGCAGGAAAAATAGAAGACAAGCTCAGAACATCTTGTCCTACCAAAAGGCAAGGGAGCTATTTTAAAAACTACTGGGATCAGGATCCTGTCAAAAGGATTCTAGAAGCTAACATGAAGAAGCTGTCACTAGACAAAGATAGGACAAATTAAACATCAGTGAGAACTATGGTAATTCAAATACAGTAAACAGATTTAAATCTATGTGTTTAAGTGACATGTGGGGGGAAAAAACAGTCATCTTTGGAAAATACCAGCAAACTCAGTTTGAAAAATAAAGGGCATCAAATATTTAATCCTACTTTTCCTGGATGAACTATACCTCACAGTAACCAAATAGCAGATATGGGCAAGTTTTTATATGTAGACATATTGTAGCTAGTATGAAGAAATGATAATGCAAAAATCACCATTTTACATATTATTTACCTAATAAAAAGACCAGAAGAGGTAATCAGGTATAATGTGCCTACTGATGAAAATACCAATCACCACATTTTAAGTATTCTTGCCAAGAAAAGAACTTGAATCTGATCAAGTAACTAAATCTAACTACCAATTTGTAGGAAATAAAGGGGACAGGACATATTAAAGAGGATGCAATGTAAACTAAATAGGACAAATAACACACTTTTTCAATAAATAAATTGCAAGAAGGAAAAAAGATACTTACCAACCAACTGCAAAGTATGATCTTACTTGATTTAAGCAAATCAACACTAAAAATATACATAACTAGAAAACTTTGAACATATTTGATGATACAAAGGAATTCTTTTTTAGGTGTGATGTCATTGTTACGTTTTTAAAAAAGAAAGTCTATCTTTTAGAGACACGTATGGCAATATTTAAGAATAAGATAGGACAGGACAACTGGGTGGTGCAGTCAGTTGAGCAACTGACTTGGTTTCGGCTCAGGTCATGATCTCAGGGTCCTGAGATGGAGCCCCAGGTCAGGCTCTGCACTGCTTAGGATTCTCCTTCTCCCTCTCTCTAGATCTCCACTCTCAGCGCCTGGGTGGCTCAGTGGGTTAAGCCTCTGCCTTTGGCTCAGGTCATGATCTCAGGGTCCTGGGATGGAGCCCCACATCAGGCTCTCTGCTCAACAGAGAGCCTGCTTCCCCGTCTCTGCCTGCCTCTCTGTCTACTTGTGATCTCTCTGTCAAATAAATAAATAATCAATCTTAAAAAAAAAAATCTCTACTCTCCCTCTCTCTGAAAACAAAACAAACAAAAAAAGAATGAGATATGATAGTCAGAATTCACTTCAAAATAATCCAGGTCTGGAGGACAGGAGGAGTTACAGTCAGTTATCTATAAATGGAATTAAATAAGCCATACATTAATAAGTGTTTTAACACTGATGGCCATTTGAGGGTTCATTGTACTATTCTCTCTACTTTTGTAGATGTTCAAAATTTCCCTTAAAAAAGTCTTAAGAACAATAATTTTAAGCAGCCAGGAAAAAGAAATGAGAAGTTAGGTTAAAAAAGACTAGAAGTGGGGATGCCTGGGTGGCTCAGTTTGTTCGGTCCGACTCATGGTTTCAGCCCAGGTCATGATCTCAGGGTTGTGGGATCAAGCCCTGAATCGGGCTCTGTGCTCAGTGTGGGAGTCTGCTTCAGATTTCCTCTCCCACCCGCCCTAAATAAGATCTTAAAAACAACAAACAAACAAACTAGAAATGAACAGTACCATCAGCTAAACAAAGAAATATAAATGATGCAAATCTTATGTAGAACTGAATAAAAATTTTCAGATATTGTTTGAGAGGAGAGGCATCAAATGTTAAATACCATTGTTCTTACTCACATGCTCATCTTATCTAAGTGGACTTGAAGCTTCTTTTCTCCCAGCCAGCAAAAGGAATAATGCTTTGCATATATGAGGATCACAGTACTTCAAATAAATTCAGTAAAACATACAACACATTATACCTGACGTAATTACAAAGAAGCAGCAAATACTTCCTCTGTGGCTTTAAAAAAAAAAAAAAACTATAAAAAGGAACACTTGCTTTGACGTTTACTCCAGGGGTTCAAACAAGTGTGCCCATCCTTGCCAAGCAATGTTAATGACAGCTGCCATGTACTCCACAATCATTTCTCTGCTGAAGGTGAGATACAAGATTGCTTCTAATCCTTATAGCAATCCTACAGGTCAATTTGCCAGCTTCCTTCTACAAATAAAAAAAACTGAGGCTGAGAAACTCGGGACTCGGACAGGACTGCGTGTGTCTCCGAGGCCCCCATTCTCCAGCTCCTCTCACACTCTGAGCACAAGAACTGTTTGCTTGGAGTCATAGCAGCACCTTGCTCTAGACGGGTTTCCTTCCTCCTATTTATTCAAACAGACTAGGCGAGATCAATGAAACATCCCTGAAACCTTTCCTGGGGTTCAAGTGAGTATGAAAGTTTTTTTTCTCTCTCTAAATCGAACACGGACGGATTTCCCTTCAGCAACTTGGCTCAGCCCACTTTAAGTCTTACTCATCAGATGAAGGACACACATTCACCAAGGAGCCCTTAAAGATCTCCTTTCTCACTGCAGACAACAACGCCTTCTCCCAATTATAACTTTCCACTTTTCCTCAGAAAAAGCAAATACCTTACATAACCGGCCTTCACCTTCCAAACACTCATTTATAACTCTGCTAACCTTGGCAAGTCATCTTTGATTCTTCTCTTGCCCCTTACGTGTAATCTGTCACCAAGTCCTGTCAATTCTACCTAAAACCTCTCCCCAACCTGTCCCTTTTCTTTCAACAAGCAAAACCTCACTTCAGGCCTTGATCTTCTACAGCATAAACAAAGGTCCATAAACCAGCGGTCTCCAATTTTTTTCCACGCATTCCTTCCCTCCAAAAAATTTGAGCATACATCTGATACACATATTTCTAAACTGTGAGAATGTCTTAACACACTTATACATTTGAAAACACAAAAACAGAAATTTTGACAATGGATATTTAAAACAAATATAAATTCTAACATTTTTTTTTGCACCCCAGTGGATCATCTTCTACAGGCCAGAGTTAGCATAGTTCTATACTAACGCTGCCAGAGTGATCGTTCTAAAAGCCCCAACCTGATCGTATTACAGTCCCAACTCAAATCTTTCAGTGGCATCATGTTCCAGTGGCATAAGCTTACTTTTTTCAACTCCATCTCCTCTAGCCCTTATTCACGTGTCCTGTATTTCTGCCATACCAGTCTTAGTTCCCTCTGCCTACAAAGTCTTTATCTTTGACAGTCACGGATTTCTATGTTAACAGTATCTCCAAGAAAAAAAAAAAAAATTCTAAATACTGTAACCAATTTACAAAATGAACTTTGGGAATATAACCTATCTTTTCTATAGGAAGTCAAATATTTTGAACATACCTTTTGTTGCTTCCTTTATATGGCTCCTTTTCAAGTCCTAAATACTTGGAAAGAATGGGTATGGATTCCAATAAAAGTCAAAGAGATTAACATTGTTTTTGTTTTCTTTGGTTTATTTTTCTTCCCTGTTTATCTTTCCATTTCCCAACAAAATCCTTTTAAGCAAAAAGGATGTTGTAAATCCAGAGATTAGTTCCCTCTAGGGCCAGGAAAAAGGCTGAACCTCTTTGCAACCCACAATGAGAACTCCAGCCAGGAGCTTACATACACAGTTGTGACAGCCGGAGACACATTTTTCTACAACACTCCAGGTTTTACCTTCCCTGTTTCGACTTCCTAGCTGCCGTGCAAAGCCCTCCACGTTGACTGCAATGGCTACGATTAGAATGGAGTTGCACCAATACACTGTCCAGAAAAGTCATGAAAATTCAAGTGACTGACTTTGGGCACTCCCCATTATTATGGGGAGCTCGGTCTCCAACAAGACTCTCATTCCACCACCCCAAGTTTTTATATGGTCTTCCCTGGGGACTGGCAGGGGAACAATGCACGGTGAGAGGAAAGAGAAGAGGCAGTAGTTGGAGGTGGGAGGGGGGTTAGGTAAACCCCTAGATGAAGGACATCACATTTCAACTTCTGGTCTCATCCCACAGTAGGGAGACAGGTCAGCTCTGCTACGTAACAGGCCTTGCAAAAGAAGCAAGTCTGTGGTGCATCTTGGTAATGGGATCCTATGATGAGCAGTCCAAAAATAAGACTGAAAAACAGCTATCCTAAGAAGCCAAAGCTGCTTTTCTGTACCAGAAAACAATGCAAAGGGGTTATCCCACTCCCAAGTCATAAAACTTTCACTGTTCTCCCTCTGGGAGTGCCTCTTCCCTTAATCAAGCCTCCCCTTTCTTCCAGTGCAAGTTTCAACATCTTCTGAGAAACTTCCCTGTCTACTCTGGTTTTTTGTTTTCTACACTATCATTTGGGCCAAATCAAAACCACAATGAGGTACCACTTTACACAAAGTGGTACAATTGCTTTGGAAAACAGTTTTACGGTTTCTTAAACAGAGTTACCATATGACCCGGCGAATTCCACTCCTAGGTATATACCTAAGAGAAATGGAAAACATATGTCCACACAAAATGTTCACAGCAACATTACTCATAACAGTGAAAAAGTGGAAACAACCCAAATACCTAACAACTGATGAATAGATGAATTAAAATGCGGTTTTATCTATACAATGAAATATTATTCACCAATTAAAAAGTAATGAAATATTTATATGCTGTAACATAAATAAACTTCAGGACCATACTATTAAGTGAAAGACAAAGGATTATATATTGTATGATTCCATTTACATGAAATGCCCAGAATAAATGTACAGCAACTATAAGTAGATTAGTGATTGCTCAGGGCTGAGAGAGTTTCGGGGAATGGGAAGTGAATACTAATGGGTACAAGGTTCTTTCTGGGGTGATGAAATGTTCTCAAATTGGATAGTAGTGATTGATCACACTTTTGTGAGTATGCTAAAAATCATTTAATTATATATTTAAAAATATAAATCTTACAGTATGTTAATTACATTCTTAAGTTGTTTTCTAACTGCCATGGCCTACAAGGCCCTACTCAGCCCCCAGTCTGTATCTCTGACCTTACCTCAAGGCTCTGTCCCATCAGTCACTACCCAAACCTCTGGCCTTCAAGCAGTTCCTGAAATGCGTCTAGGGTTTTTTCGCCTCGAGACCTTTGTATATAAATATTCAACTCCACCTGAAATGAAAAATCTTCTCCAGTCCCTTTACAGGGCAAATGTTTTCTCATGCTCAAAGTCTCCGCTCAAATGTCAGCTCTACAGTAAACCTGTTCTAAAACAGGACAGCCACCCCTGCATTCTCCCTCAGCATTCCTTTCCTTTCTAGCACATCCACGTGGCTTTATGGGAATTGATCTGTTATTTTTAAACTGTTGGGCCCACGAGACTCTAAGCTCCATGAGAGTAGGAACGAGTAGTGTTATTTAGCATAATTCTGAATGTCTAACACAATTCCGGGCATGTGCCTAAAAGTGGTAATTAACATTTTTATTTCCCTAATATGCCACATCTTCACCCATACTGCTGCTCCCTCTATTGAGACTGCGGCCACCACCATCACCACTGCCCTCTGCTGCCACTCTTGCCCTTTTCACACCTTTACTCATCTCTCCTGTCTCAGCTAAAACACCTTCTTGATGAAGCCCGCTTTCCTTGCTTGAGCTATCCCGGGAAACAGTCCCTCCATTTCCTTACCTGTTCAGGACTAGCTGCATCTCTACCATAGCACCGATTAGAGTGTATCCTACTGGGGTTTTTATTGGTGGGGAGGGGGCCTGGAGGGAATTTAGTTTGTTTTACATTTCTGTCTCACTACAGAGAGTTTGGAAAACCTTAAAGTGAAGAAAAACTTTTTCATTTTCATTTTTCATTTTTGTGTCCCTCGCACCACAGCCCACTAGCAGGCACTGATACTAATCAAGACAATACCAATAATGACTAACGGTTTTTGAGTGGTCAAGATGTGCTTCACACCCTTAGTTCTTTTTTTTTTTTTAAAGATTTTATTTATTTATTTAACAGAGAGAGATCACAAGCAGGCAGAGAGGCAGGCAGAGAGGAGGAAGCAGGCTCCCTGCCGAGCAGAGAGCCCGATGCGGGGCTCGATCCCAGGACCCTGGGATCATGACCTGAGCCGAAGGCAGAGGCTTTAACCCACTGAGCCAGCCAGGCGTCCCACACACCCTTAGTTCTACAGTGAGTGAGTAGATGAATAAATGGATACACTTCTTGGTCACAAACCTCAAAGAGGTCACAGTCTGACAAGGACAGAAGACAGGTATGTTGGCTAATGCAGAATAAAAACCACCACAAGGCCAAATGAGCTGCCCTGTCCAGTGCCTATGGCTTCAAATCTTAAAGTATGCTTTTCTCTGCATCCATAAATGTCAGGTTTCCTCAAACTCACTTAGAATACTTCCTTCGATTACTTAAAATCCACTTCCTGCCCTTGGTGTCTGGAAACAATTTCTAGGATGTCACCACAAGCAATATAAACCGCCACATGGTTTCCTGCTGTATGTCTGCATTATCAGTTAAATTGCTTCATATTAACCACATTCTAGTCCACTGGGATCACTCAAACACTAAGTAAGATTTAAACCTACCTGTCGAAGATTGCCTGTTTCCACTGCTCCTTTTATCCCTCTAGATAAAGGTCTGCTCAGGTTTAAAGTTCAGGAGCTTTCCAGGGTGCTACCTGCACACTGGTGACCTTTTCTTTCCCTGCCAAGTAGGTGCTTGGTTTGAAGCTAGACAATGTTCGTTTAGATGAACATGAACTAAAAAAAAAAAAAAAAAGCACTCTTTAGAAAAAGTAAGTAATTGGGCATCCGGGTGGCTCAGTTAAGCATTTGCCTTTGGCTCAGGACGTGGTTCTGGGGTCCTGGGATTGATTCCTGCATTGGGCTCCCTGCTCCCTGGGGAGCCTGCTTCTCCCTCTGCCTCTCTCTGTGTCTCATGAATAAATAAATAAAATCTCTTAAAAAAAAATGAAAATGAAAAAAGTAAGTAATTCTCTGCACAGACCAAGGCAATTAACTTAAAAACATAAAACCTGGGACGCCTGGGTGGCTCAGTTGGTTAAGCGTCTGCCTTCGGTTCGGGTCATGATCCCAGCATCCTGGGATCGAGTCCCACATCAGGCTCCTTGCTCGGCAAGGAGCCTGCTTCTCCCTCTGCCTCTGCCTGCCTCTCTGTCTGCCTGTGCTCGCTCTCTCTAACTAACAAATAAATAAAATCTTAAAAAAAAAAACATAAAACCTCTTTCTTCTCAAGAGTACAGGTAGCAAATTGTTCTTATAACTCTATGTACACTCACCTTGGAGCCTCAGTCAGGATCTTCAGCTCCTACCACACTTCTTAAATCATTCCATAAACTCTTCCTAAAGAACTTTGTATGTCAGGTACCAGGTCTGACACAGGGAACTCAAGGACAAATAAGACGGTCCTGCTCTCAAGAAGTTTATTCTCCAGTTTAATATGGAAGACTAGAACAGTAATAAACACAAGGGGCCACAGAAACACACGAGGGGCACCTGGCCCAGGATGGGGAAGGGGTGCACAGATGAGGGTCACCTGTTCTAGGCTGAAAAGAAGATGCACAGATGAGGGGCACCCGGCCTAGGCTAGGGGTGGTTGCACAGATGAGGGCAGCTGGCCCACCTGGGGAGGGGCTGAGAATTTAGAACCAGGATCAGGCAGGCTTCCTGGGTACAGCAGCTAATCTCAGGCAAATAAACTCCCTTTCTCTCATGAGAAATGTGGTCAGTAGTACCTTTATCATTGGACAGTTGTGGGGATTTGATGAAATGGTTCACAGAAAGCAGTACCACCATGCCTGACAAGAGATTGTGCTCAACCGGCCTTAGCTTGAAGTCTGATCAAGCACCATATCTCAATACCTGTGCTAGCAACGCAACTGCTTAATTACTAGTCATACAACAGACACCAGCTGTACGATTACACAGTATTGTTTTAATCCAATTTTATGTAATAAGAGAATGTTAAGTCCTGCTCTTCACATTAACAGTCTAGTCCCTTGATCAAAACTTTCTTCACTCCTTAAAACATACCATTTCGGACATTTCTGGCATCAAATGTACAGGTTTTCTTGTTTTTTGATAAAGAAGATATAAAAGAGAACTAACGACTGCTGAATTTTTAATACAGGCCCAGCAGTCATGTTGATACAGGAATTATTGCTCATTATGACTCTGCAACATATAGTCCTCCCCATTATGCCCTCAGGGAAACTGAGGGTGAAAGAGGCAGTTTGTGTGAAGTTCAAGTCAGTACACAAAAGAGCTGGAATTTGAACCAGCTCTGATTCCACATCATCAGCCTGACTGGGCCACAGAGCATCAGAGATAAGAGGAAACAGTGGCGGCCATAGTGCTCTCCTGTTGAGGGGTCCCAGAGTGCTGTGTTCCTCCCCCACCCAAACACACACACACACACACACACACACGACTGTCCCTACACAACAGAGCCTACACACTTAGATTTCAACTCAGGCAGCTCAATACCTTGAGCTAATTCTGTTCTTTCCTTTCAGGGTAGAACAGTTAGTGACCAAAGTTCTGTTTCCTCCAAAGACTAGGGGGCAGCATCTACGCAGATGGTCCCTAGCCACCTGTCCATCCCCATTCCTAGCTGCAGACAGAAATCAACAGTCACCATAAATCACAACTATTTTTCATAACTTCTCCTCATGTTCTCTTTCAGCCCCACCACAAATAAAGCAAACCTATTTCCCAAGCCTAAGCTTTTATCCCAGAGCAATGTAGTTTCAAGATCAAAAAAGCTATTCTTTACACTAATTTCGCACCTTAGTAAGTTCCTTCACCCAAGTGCTCAGCTGTAACAGTAATGGGTTCCACAAAACACACTTGAGAAATGTATGTTAACCTGCAACCTTCAAGAGCAAGACAGAGACCTGAGGTCTAGTCATTTGACCTTCCACTGGTTGGATTTTCATGCTGGTTCTGACACTGACAGCCTTATGTCAGGCAAGTTTCTGAACGTCTCTGTAACAAAGGTAAGCATCCTCACAAGCATACTCTGCGACTGTAAGGTGGCTTTTGGAAAGTGTTTCTAAGTGCTATTGAAATTCAAGTTTACAACTCTTTCTTAGAAGCAGGAGCTAAACTTGGAGTACCTCCTTAATCCCAATGCTTTACAAACTATGTCTTTTTACCTCCCAAACCTCTTAAGCTGTTGTTTGGAGCACACTTCTAACTTTCTCCCCTTGTTTCCACAAAATCAAGAATGAACAGTGTGCTCATCCGACTGTTCCATTTTCATTATCATAAGCGAACTTTTCTAGCTTCATTTAGCGGATGTCTTAGGCCTGCTGCCGCACATATGAGACATTAGTGAATGGGAAGCCTAAGCCAGTCAAGGGACTACCAAGGATGGGGAGGGGCCACACAGCATTGACATCGACAGGACAGGAGAGACAACATTTGAATAATTATTAGAATTTGTCCTCAGGGCCCTTCCCCTTTCAAACCTCCCCAGCATTATTCTCAAAGTGCTGAAATAAACACATTCCACAGACTTCCTTGTAAGCAGGTTTAAAGTGTCCTATGAAAGCCGTTTAGGGAGAAGCTTATGCTGTCAACTTTGTTTTTAAGTGCCCTTAAACAATTCTATTACAGAGAGAAGTGAACATTTGTTAGTGATTAGAGATAAGGCATCTCATGTTCTGGAGCTGAGGAAGGGAGAGGCCCAAAAAGGACCTGACGGGAAGGAGAGATAGAGTCTAAAGCAACACACCCAAACCGGACTGCATAAAAGTTGCACTTTCCAAAGTCAACTTCTAGGTCTAGAAGCAAGGCAACAATGTTTCAATGGGTCCTGAAGTTTGATGTCTCGACAATATCCCCAGAAAACGAATCCCCCACCGAGGACCCCAGGTGAATGAATGAGGGAATTTGCCAGATTGGATTTACAAAGCCTCTCCAACCACTATCAAGATCAGGTGCCCAATTACGACACAGAGGCATCTTCCTTCATAGCCTTTGGCCCTCGCTGTGTGGAGACTTTCACAGATAAGAGGTAAAGGACGCAAGAGAAAGGGGCCTTCCTCCTCGGTCCATCCAGACCTTAAATCCAGGAATGGACCCTCCGAGGACCTCAGGCGACTTTCTGTAGGGACCGCAGGCCGTAAGCAGACCTCTCAAGACCTGCTCAACTCTCAGGGGCGCCCCAAACACACCCATTTAGGGAGTCGCTTCCGGAGATTTCTCACCCTCCCCCCAACAGTTGTGTGAGCATTTTCAGAGGTTCTGTTATCCCGAGGAGGGGCCACCTTGTAATCTCTGCGACTCCCGCCCTCAGGTGAGGAGGGGACACCTGACCACCAGAGCCCTTCCACCCCGCGCGCTCCCCGCCCCCGCGCCTCCCTGGATCGCCATGGCAACCGTCCCCCTCCCCGCGTGACGCCGGCACGCGGGGCGCCCCTCAGGCCCCGGCAACAAGTCCCCCGCGCCGCCCGCGGCCTGCAGCCCTCTCCCCGCCTCGCCGCCCCGCGCCCGGCCCGGCTCCGCCCGGCCGCACTCACTTGATCCTGGAGCCCATGGTCCCCGGGCCTCCTCATGGGCCCGCGGGCCCCGCTCGGCGCTGCGCTGCAAGCCCGCCCGCCCGCGGCCGACCGGCCTCCCTCCGGCGCTCTCCCCGCCCCTTCCTCCCTTCCCTCAGGCTGGGCCCGCCCGCTCGAGGCTCGCTCCCTCGTCGCCGCCGCCGCCGCCTCCCGGGGTTAATGTACTCGCTCCAGCCCGGCGAACGCCATGGTCGCCGGCGCGCGTACCCGGCGCGCACCGCCCCCTCCGCCTCTCACACCGCCGCCTCCTCCTGCCCGCGCCGCTGCCGCCACCACCCGCGGGGGCTGCCGGGAAGTGTAGTCCGCTCGCGGGAGGCGGGGCCGCCTGAGGGCTGTCGGGGGCGGGAGCGGCTCCTCAGCCGGGAGGACTCGCAGAGCTAGGCGCGCCGTTTCCCCGAGGTCCCCCGAAGACTTCCAGCCGCCGTGCTCCGGTACCTCTTCCTACAGAGAGTGGAGAATACAGCCTCATCCTATGGAGGCCCCCGAGCTCACCTGAAGAAACCTCCACCCTCCAGCCCAGTAGCTTTGGCGTTCAGATGTCTCCCACACAGGCCTCCGGGAAAACACAAGTTTCCCTTTTTTAAATGCCATCCATACCTTCCAGTAAGGAAGCCACTTAAGTTAAGCCACTGCGGCTTAAGGGAGCCACAGACCCTCTTCTCTATCACACTATATACCTCCCCAACATGGTGTTTGACAGAAGCCCCTTCCTCTTCCCTTAGATCTTTCAGGAGAGGGGCACCTGGGTGGCTCAGTTGGTTAAGTGTCTGCCTTCAGCTGGAGCCATGATCTCCTGGTCCTGGGATGGAGCCCCACATCAGGCTTCCTGCGCAGCAGGGAGTCTGCTTCTCTCCCTCTCCCTCTGCCCCTCAGCACTGCTCGTTCTCTCTCTCTCAAATAGACAAATGAAAACCTTAAAAAAAAAAAATCATCTTTAAGGAGACCTCTTATACCCACAAGAGCACCACCGGAGGCTTCGTACTACCCATTTTGTGGCTTTGTTCTGCCCTACCCTTGAGGACTTCTGCCTCCCTATATAAGCCATTATGGGTGCTCCAATACAGAAAGGTCATGTCACCGTAATAGTCCCTGATAGTAGTAACTCAACGCAAATGAACGTGTTTGAG
This sequence comes from Taxidea taxus jeffersonii, assembly GCA_003697995.1. Lineage (NCBI taxonomy): Eukaryota > Metazoa > Chordata > Mammalia > Carnivora > Mustelidae > Taxidea > Taxidea taxus. Next base: position 1,440 of record RCUC01129032.1, on the reverse strand, counting down.
TCAAGCACCAACCTGCTACCTGCCTCCACCCCTCCTTGGGGCTCACCTTCAGGAACACCCCAATATCATTTCCTCTAGGCCTGGGGAATCACAAAGGAAGCAATAAAGAAGGCTGCCCTGAGGACCCACCATTCACTGAGTGGGTGAGTGTTATCCCTGAACCAGGCCCGGCTGGTTCTCTACTATTTCCCCTGCAGGGTTAGCACCACTCCTCACAATCATCTTGTGTGTTTCCACCACCACCAGCCCCAACACACACACATCAATTTCACAAAGAGGAAAGGTTACATAACGTGCAACTGCTGGAGCAGAGATCGGCATCCAGGCCGAGTAATTCCAAACTCATGTGACATAGTTGGGCTGTAGGATGGCACCTTTGACCACAGGTCAGAAGACATAGTAGGTTCATGGTTCACTTTTGAAATTAATCTTTCCTTGTCCTTCTTCCTCTTCTTCTTTTACGATTTTCTGTTCTAAAATGCCATTCATTCCTTCTGCCATTTTTGTTCTTGTAAATTCCTGAGCTGTCTCCCCACCCCTCAATCACTGCAGTAACTGGTCCGAGGTCCCATCTAAGGAGGTAACAAAGACAACAAGAACTGCCCCTTTTGGAGTTACATTCCATATAAAGGTAATTTCTCTCTTTTGCCTGTGCCTTGAGATTGTTGAAGCAAAGAATGAACTTTTTTGAATTAAAGCAAAAACATTGAAAATCCAAACCACCATTTTGAATTCCAAGTCTTTTGCACCCAGACACCAACACTGACTTATAAACACCCCCAGGAGCAAAGCTCTGCTAGACAGACAAGGCCTCTGTAGTGTTTATTCACCTTGTTTTCTATGAACCCTCTCCAAAGAATAGTTGTTATCAAGATCTTCCCTGGAATGAATAGCCAGTTCAAAAGCTCTGAGACTATAAATAAAACAAAGTTATTTGGTGGAGGGCAAAGCTGGCTCCTTTTCAAAGGAGGTTGTAGCCATCCTGGCCACAAAAATGTCTGCGTGCCTGCTGGGTGGTGGTGGTGGTGGTGGTGGTGTGTGTGTGTGTGTGTGTGTGTGTGTGTTGGAGGGGGAGACTGGAGGTGGTTTTGGAGGGTTATCTATCTGTCCAGGTGGCCTGTGAGACTGCAGGGTGGTCTGGGGAGACAGCATTGAGCTGGGAGTTAGGATACTGACTTCTAATGCTAGCTGCACCACTGCCTAGCAAAGCAATTTAAAGGAAATGATTAGAAAAATTACCTGCTTCAGTTTCCTTCTCAGTAAAATGGCTAGAGAAGATGAGGAGGAGCTCCTGTCATAAGAGAGGGTATAATGCAAGAGTTAAGAGCCCAGGATCGGGAGCCATACTTCGTGGTTGAATCTCAACTCTACCTCTGACTAAATGTGTGCCCTTGGGTAAGTTATTCACTCTCTGTGTGCCTCAATTTCTCTGTCTGTAAA
>RCUC01129030.1:0-17436 GCA_003697995.1 Taxidea taxus jeffersonii | reverse complement strand
AACTCTTACATCATAAAACACCAGGCCAAAAGTTTTTCTCAACCTCTTCTTTCCTAAGCATAGCTACATCTCCTCCATGGGGGTAGTTCCGTGACAATGCCAATATTTCACAAGAAGGTGAGCACATGGGCCTTTCCCCTCCTCATCAGAAGTCAATTTGTTATGACTCATGTTGGCCACGTGGTGTTTCAAATACTAGTAGGAAACAAATGAGTCCACTTAGGAACACAAAAAGCAAACTGTGATATAAAGAATAAGGAAAGGGATGAAACATTTCAATAAGCTCAGATATGACATGTTGATACTATCACAGGCCTGAGTATCTTCTTTATCTCCTAAATAAGTTGAGCCCCCAGCAGGAAAAAGGTCACCTCACAGAGAACGCTATGAGATTTTTAAGTCGCTAGACTCCTTTCCATCTTCTCTTCCTCATCAGCTCCTGATACTGCTGTCAAATTCTACACACTGGCAAAGAAAAAAGGGGTGAAAGTTGAGGGACTGTATAGAGAAATAATAAAAAATTTGTGATTATTAGAACTAAAATATAGCCATTCATATAATTTAAAATGCCTAAAACATGTGGCCTGTCCTTAAAGAAATGTCAATGTGAACATTAAAACAACCATAAACTACCTGAGAAAGAAATTCATTACATCATTACATTTCAGCAAGAAGAGCAACTTTCTATCTCCCACCCACCCTTGGAAGCTCAACTCATTTTTACAAGGGCACTGGGGAAAATGTGCTTGTTCCTTATAATGGCTGTCAATTCAGAGATAATTTGAAGTACAACTACCAACAACCAGGAGTCTCAAACTTGCTGAGTATTCACTTCTTATCTCGAAGGATCTCCACAGACCTAGAACATGGGGGCATTCACCTAGAATGGATAAAGAGGTACTGAGCCATTGAGAAGGCTGGAAAGGGACACCAAGGAGGTTTTCACAAACTGTAGGCTTTCCCATACCAAACGATGCTGCCAAGCCCTGACAGGCCACAAGAGCCTTACAGACTCTTGGGCACTGATTTTTTAAAAAAAATAACTGAGATATAATTTACACAACATAAAAATTCCACCATTTTAAAGTGTACGTCTCAGTGGTTCTTAGTATATTCACCATGTTGTAGAATTACTGTCACTATCTAATTCCAGAACATTTCCGTCACCCCAAAAATAAACCCCATACCTATTATCATATGTACTGATTTTACCCATACTTTCTCCGCAGATATCTCTGTGGCCCATGCAGGTATTTTAAGATGGCTGGCTGGTGTGAAGCTACACAGTATCTATATGGTAAGAAAACAAGAAAGCTACATTGTCCAGAAGGATACTGAACCGAAATTCTTGGCATTTTTAGCAATTACACTAATGTAATTTTTATATATTGGCTAGGAATGGCAGGGAAACTTACATTCAACATCCATCTTCACTTAACACATTAGTGTGCCCCAAATTCATCCAAGATGTTAAAAGAAGGGAAGACAATCTACTAGGATTAGCCATAACTGTCCATAGTTGCAATTTCAAAATACAGAAGATGCAAATGTAGGAAACCTCCTTTAGTATCAAGCATAGCTGGATTAAAAAAAACAACAACAACAACAAAACGAAAAACTTAATCATTAAATAAATACTGCCCCATTTGGGAAAATAATCCCTACACCAGTCCAGTATTTAAAGTAATGCAGCTTTAAATGCAACCTTACTTTTATCATACTTGTGACCTAGAGCCTCTCCTATGAGAAAGATAACCTCTAGGCAAAGGTCTGGCAGGAAAGCCTGCAGGTGTGTGGTGCTCAGGCTGCTGCAGGGCTCTCATTACCTAAATGAGCTCATGGCTTCTAAGACACACAGGAAGGAGACCTCACCTTCAGGCATCAGGGTGTTGAAAGCGGGAGGAAGTAGGTCCACGAGGGTGTCTTGCTTTTGTGCACTTATCTGGGGTGCTATTTCCAGAGAAGGAGCTCCTTTATAGAGTGTGCCCAAGATGGATTTCTCTAAGTTGCTCTCAGAGTTGTCCAGCTGCCCTCACCAATAAGTCAGTCTTTGTAGGTTGATAGAAACCACCAGTCAAAGCAGATGCAAATGGATTGTGGGGAAGCCTTCTTTAGTATCTAACATAGCTGGATTAAAACAAAAAAACTTAACCATTAAGCAAATCTGCATTTTAATCATTACTTTCACAGCAAATATCAACTAGGTGCTACACTTGACTCTACCCTTTCATGGGCACTTAGTTATTAACGGGGGTTTTGTGGGCTTGAGTGAAGACCACAATGAGCTCTTAATTTCTGTCCCATAAGAAATTAGTTTTATTTGATAAACAAGAAAACAAGATCCAGAAATATTTATTGGTAATTGAACTCATGCTTACTGAGGTTGCCTAGCAACACTTCCAGTGATTTCTGTTGTACAACAAGTTGTACTCTAGTAATGTATTTACAGTTTTATTGCAATTTGCAATAATGATTTAAATACATATTCATTTCCTGGGTTTTCCAAAACACAGTCAGATGCAATCAAGTAAAATTCGGAACATTTATACGATGTATAAATTAACAAATTTGCCTCAAAATAGTTATCTTTGGAAGTACTGCCACATTAACCCTGTCTAAAGATGCCCAGGGAACAGTCTCTGAAAAAAAAAAAAAAATGACACTTTGGCTAGAAGTGATAAAGCATTTATCCTCTACCTGTAAGAAATCACCCAGTGGCCAGAAAAACTCCAAAAAAACCTCCACTAAACTAGAATTTCATTTTTCCTTTATCCCAAGGGCATTAAGAAGTCTGAGAATCAACTGCAAGCAAAGGAATCCAAAAATGATCTGATGATTTTAAGGCTTACATCGTCTTATAGGATCAAAATAACGAGGCAGAAACTTGGATATTTTGGAAGGCAGGTTTTTTTAGGTGACCTTTCAACTATACTTAAAATAATATAACTGTTATCCAGTAAAAAATCCGAAGTTAGCTAAATTCGTAGATACATTTTGGAATGTAATTGCTCCAAAATTTCCCATTCATAAAACCACTTTTATAAAACTCTTCTAATACAAAATACAAGACGGACTTGTTCTGAGAACAGATGGATTAAATTCAGTCTTTGTCAAATAAAAGGGCAAATTACCTAGCAAGACATCAGATGGTTCTTGTACTGGAAGAGGACTAATACATGTGCACATTATCATCTAACTGCATGCTATCAAATACCTGGAGCTGGGTAAGAGGAAATTCTAACAGCCATTTTCTAAAGGGTTTAATTCCTCAGGTCTAGCACAAATAACTACTCAACCAATTTGCTAAAAGGATTATTTCAAAGTTTTTCTTAAAGCAAGATTATTCATGAGTTTAGGAAAAAAATACTAACAAAACTATTATTCAAACTATGTTATGAATAATCTTCTTGGTTTAGGAAAAAGAGAGCTCAAATTCTAGGATTTTATTTGTGGGGCAAGAAGGCAAGCCTATGGAAAGGCAGTATTTGTTTTTGGTAGATTCAACCAAATTTACCAAGACTGTCTGCCGTTATGATGAGTGGCACTCAATTTTTAAACTTTTTTAAAAGTTTACTTACTTTTTAAGTAATCTCTACACTCAGTGTGGGGCTCGTACTTACAACAAGATCAAGAGTCACATGTTCTGACTGAGCCAGCCAGGTGCCTCAAGTGGCACCTGGTTTTAACAGATTTCTTCTGGATTAGTGCAAAGATTATTACATAGCACATCATCTCAAATAATATCAGGCATAAAAAACACACAAGGGGGGGGTGTCTGGGTGGCTCAGTGGGTTAAAGCCTCTGCCTTCGGCTCGGGTCATGATCCCGGGGGTTCTGGGATCGAGCCCACATCCCCACATCCCCACATCGGGCTCTCTCCTCAGCAGGGAGCCTGCTTCCCTTCCTCTCTCTCTGCCTGCCTCCCTGCCTGCTTGTGATCTGTCAAATAAATAAATAAAATCTTAAAAAAACACACACACACAAGGTTAGTGTAATTTATGTACAAGTTTTAAGAAGTTAAAAAAACAGTAAAAAAATACAAACATACAAAAACAAAACACACACACACACACACGCACGCATGCACACACAAAGGATTTATATCTCTATTCCAGAAAGGGATCTATGCAATATATAAGGCCATATTCGACTGGTACAAATTCTGGAAATTCATGTTGCAAGTGAGAATTAAAAAAATACTGGCCAGCTCAAAATTTTAAATATTAAAATAAAAATAAAAATATTCCTGTGGTCTAACCTCCAAGAGTAACAAATGGGTTCACCTTAAAAAAAAAAAAAAAAAAAAAAAAAAGGACGCCGGCGGGGCGGCTTAGTTGATTAAGCTGCCTTCGGCTCAGGTCATGATCCCAGGTCCTGGGATCGAGTCCCACATCGGGCTCCTTGCTCAGCAGGGAGCCTGCTTCTCCCTCTGCCTCTGTCTGCCTGAGCTCGCACTTTCTCTCTCTCTCTCTAAAAAATAAATAAAATATTTAAAAAAAAAAAAAAGAAAGAAAGAAAATCAGTGCCAGTACGCGTACAGGTGCCATCATCTGTATCCTCAAACTCCCTGCTCTCCTAAGACCTCAGATGACAAGGGAATGAAGTTTTCCAAATCATCAAAGCTTCTGAATGCCCATAAATCTACCAAGGAAGACAACAGATGTCTACCTCTGATTTTCGGGAAAACATAAACATATATGCAACTGAAGAGTTAACAGGAAATAAAAAGATGGTAACACCTACAACCTCCAATCACCCAGTCAAGCTTGGGCTTTCTCTTGATTACTAAGCCTCCTCGAGAGTCAAGACTGATTACTCTGCACTTACCCCACAAGCAATGGAAAGACATTTTAAACAAATAAGCATCAACAGAACAAAAAACTCAGTTATTAACATTTACACGGATGTTGACTTGTTTCATCTGTCAATTCCAAATGGTAAGAAGACCCTTCTAATACAGATTCCACAGTACACTCAATGACAACACAACGTACATAACCCCAAGTATTGCATGTTACTGAAAAATATGATCCGAGCAACCAGTTTAATAAAGAAGTTCCAATCATGGGAAGTCTGCAGATTTTCAAATCAAAATCATACTGCGGCTTGACCAAACCACTCCACTGATCGATCGGTCGTCTGGAAGGCAAGATCATTTCACCAAAACCGATGGAAGGACAGCAGAAACAACTCCAGGGAGGAAGCACCCGCAAAGCAATGTCCACAATAGAAAAGTAACAGTTAACACGAGTCCGACTGTAGCCAAGAAAAGACAGAGCTTCAACTTATTTCAACCAATAGCAGGGAACCTCACAAAGAAACCAATACGCTTCCTAAAACCCATGTCCCCCAATCCCAGAACAGCTTCCTAACGGGGCTTACTCCGGTGAGTGACAAACAGGAGCTCCTCCTGTCTAGTTTAGTCCCCTCTGCTCCCATAGAAGAGGCTTCCTGCTCTCGGCTCACCGGGGGGGCAGTACTGGGTGGTCAGGGCTGCCAGCCTCAGGTCCACCTGGGGGTCCTTCTGCTAAACACGCACAACAGCTGGGAGCCCCAAGCGGAGGCGAGGCGCTCAAAGAGCCTGGGGGGCGGGGGGCGGCGGGATGGAAACCGACATTTCGCTGAACAGGGGGCCCGCCTCTGCACGTCGCACTAGGTGGTCCTTTAAGGTGCCCGGAAGGACACAAGGAGGCTGGGACCTCCACTCAGACACGGGCAGATTCCCAGGGAGCGGGTTTTCCATCGACTGGACTCCTGCGGGGCGAGCGTCGGGGCTCCCTCTGCTACCGTACTTCGCTCGGGCCTGAAGACGCGCTCGGACCCCGTCGCCCTCGGGGTCCCCGACTCAGGCCGGGTCGGCTGTCCCAGCCAGTTCCAAGCAAGAGGGGCCTCCACAGACAACATACGGGCTTCGGGGACACAAAAGGCCTCCCGGGCACGCAACGCGGGGCGCCTGACAGAACCTCGCGCCAACCGTCGTTCGCAGCGGCTGCAGGGCCGGCCCCGGGGGCGCTCACCCTGGTTCTGTGCTGGGCTTCTGATCGCCCCCCAAGGGCCTGATACTGTGGTTTTACGGTCTGAGGAACAGTTAGGCCTCACAGGCCCGACCTGAGACGTGCGCTCTCCGCACCCCGCACTCCCGCCTTCCCCACTCGGCGGCGGGGCCCGGCTTTCCCGCCCCACGGCCCGACCAAGGGTTGGTGGCAGTTGGAGGCAGTTGGGACCGGCCCCAGCAGGTTGGAACCGGTCTGGGCCGGGCCGGAGGAGGAAGGGGGGGAGGGAGAGGCCGCCTCGCGCTCTCCCTGCGCGCGTGACTCACGCTGGCCGCTGACGTCAGGCGTGCGCGCGCGGCGGGGGGGGCTCTACGTACGTGTAGTGCTGCGGTTTCTCGGGCTGTGCCTGCAGCACCTGAGCGGTAGCGGCCGGGGGCGCCGAGGAAGCTGCGGAGCCGCCGGGCCCGGGGCCCTTCGACATGGTCCTGTCTTCCTGCCTCTTCGCCGCTCCCCTTTTATTATTCAGTCTGCGCGGTCCGCGCCGAGGACCCAGTGCGCCTGCGCCGCGCCACGAGAACGTGAAGACCCCCCGCACGGCAGCAAAGGTTGCTGGGAGTTGTGGTCCTCGGTTCGGCTGGAATTTTACCGTCGGCAGAGGGTTGCTGCCAAAGGAATGGACCACAATACCCAGGGATCCTTGCAGACGGTGTCCCGGATGCTGAGGGCCCGCCACGGCTTGTGGGGATTGCAGTCCCGCTGCGTTCCTGCTTCTTAACAGTGCGTTTCCAGTTTCGTAGGGGAGCTTTCCTGGAAACTGGAGCCTCTGGGGGTAGAAAGGGCCCACAGCTAGAGAGGCCCTAACGACTTCTGTGAAACAGTCCAAGTGTAGTTCCACCACCAACAGTGTAATAATTACCTCGCCACCAGACTTACTAGGTCTTAGGTTCAGTGCTGACGCCGGCCCCGGCAGTGCTTCAGAATCTGCCTTGTCCGTCCTTAGCTCTGGGCCTCTGTGCTGCAGGCACCTGCAGTCCGCCAACATCCTCTTCATTCCTGCGGCCAGGCTAACGGGGGAGGCATGAAGGAAAGTCGGCCTACCAGGAGTCAGCCTGAGAAATCTTTGCTAAAGTCGAGCTGCACGACGCAGTCCTCTGTTCCCGCGTCTTTGCTGAAGCAAAGACGGGTAAAGGTTAAACCTTTACCAACGCTGAAACCTGGAGCTCCACGGCTGGGGTCCTTCTCCAGCTCGACACCTGGCCTGACCAACCTGTTTCCAGTACGTTAGGGACCACAGACGAATTTAATCTCCGTCTAGAACAGTCTCAGGTACACTAGCAAGTTGCAGGGGTGTTGAGAAGCGTCGCATAGTGCCCAGAGGCCGAGCCCGGGGTTGAGTTGGGGGTGCAGTTGATGATCCACTGCAGTTTCCTGCTCGGGAAGTCGGCTTTTCTGTGTTTTCCGACCCCGCTTCCCACTCGTCGGGCAAAGTTCTTCTCTGTGGCTTTTGTCAAATCGGCCAATTCCGCCTTTACGAAGTTCTTTTTTTTTTTTTTTAATTTATTTGGCAGACAGAGATCACAAGCAGGCAGAGAGGGAGGCAGAGAGAGAGGAAGGGAAGCAGGCTCCCCGCCAAGCAGAGAGCCCGATGCGGGGCTCGATCCCAGGAGCCTGGGATCATGACCTGAGCCCAAGGCAGCAGCTTTAACCCACTGAGCCCCCCAGGGGCCCCCCCAACTTATGAAGTTCTTCATAGATATATTGACACTTGTCATTTAACTGCTTTCCAAAATGAATCTATTTAAATCCCCTGTGTTTAAGACTGATGTATATTTGATTAGATAGGTTAACTAGTCTAAGTGATTGTCCCGTTAAAGAGAGACGCTCCCAATAACCTTAGGGATGCGGGAGGGTGGAGTGAATGGAAAACTGTTAATGTTTGAGGATCACACTTATTTTATTTAGTTCCGCGTAACCTCACATCAGAAGCCAAATTGTCAGCCCACAAAGTTGAGAAACTGGTATTTCCTTAACAGGCCAAATCAATTGTTTAACCACTAGGGGCGTGTGAAGATGAAGAATTCCAAAAGGACGAATAAAAGTTGTAGTGTATTGTTTTAACGCTGTTATTAAATCCAAGTAATTAACTTGTATGTTATCCCCAAAATATCTAAGCGCGATATGAATGCAGAAATAGAGTTCACAGCACTAAGCTTTAAATAAGCTGTATACCGGGGCGCCTGGGTGGCTCAGTGGGTTAAGGCCTCTGCCTTCAGCTCAAGTCATGATCTCAGGGTCCTGGGATGGAGCCCCGCGTCGGGCTCTCCGTCTCTCTCTCTCTCTGCCTGCCTCTCTGCCTACTTGTGCTCTCTGTCTGTCAAATAAATAAATAAAATCTTTAAAAAAAATAAGCTGTATACCATAAGCTTCAGAATGAGTATGTACTGGTAAAATTGGGAGATGATATCATCCAAACTGTTTAATTTACAAAAGAGGAAACCAAAACTCAGGGAAGTAACTTGCACAGAGTTACTCAGCAAGCCCATGCCAGAACGGGAACTAGGATAGTAGCCTACACGCTGCATCACATTCCACATTGTTTTGATTGTATAAACATTTTTAGTTCTTTCCCATTTCCTGTGTTGCTTTTCCTCTTCTGTGCTAACTTAGGGAAAAAAAAAAACCCTGCATGATGGCCGAGTAAGAAGGACAAACTATTCCTACTAATGGTCCTTTATGTGGATGAATATAAATCTTTACCTAGTTTCTGCTGGAGCAATTAGTTCTCCTCTAGTCACCAGCCAAACTGCAAGAAGGAAAACAAAACTGGAGAGTCTGTCCTCTGGAGGCTTAGGACAGACAGGATTCTGGATTTTTAAGAAAATGCTTGGAACACAAAGGGGTTGGTAACTTAGGACCCATTCCCTCTCTAGGCCATTTGGGCAGTCAAAAAATGTTAACAGGGTTTTTTTCTGGTTACATCCCAGAACATTTGAGAGCCATGTGGGATCTAACCAGTGCCCTGATTCTTAGCCTTACTCAAGTTCAGGGCAAGAGCTTCCACTTTGGTTTTTCAGCATCACATGAATGAAACAGAAAATTTAATTCCTCCCCTACTGTAAACTTTGGACCAAAGGCAGAAATTAAAGTTAACCAAATTATCACATAAAAGTTTGCATATGTGATATTTAAATACAAATTGTGCCTGTTAAAATTGAGAGGGCAGAAATGAGAGGAATTTGATACCAGAGATTGGGTCAAAGACATTTTTACCATAGCAGCTTTTGCATATTGAGCATTTTCCCCCTCACTATTGATCCTGAGAGCAGACCTTTGATGTCACAAGTAAATTTTTGAGGTATTTGTGTTTATGTACAATAATTGAGTTGAAATCTACATGTACACGGAATTTTGATCATTTAAAATATTCAGGGGAAAAAATTCAGTAAACCCAGAGTAGGAACTATGGAATAAAATGCACAAAATCTATTTCAGTTTTCTGAGTTTTGTTTGGCTGGTCTCCTGTATCATCAGGAGAACTGAACATTATAACCCATCGAAGACATTTATTTAGGCAAAGGTAGGGATTACCATTTTTTTTTATTAAAAATTTTATTTATTTATTTGATAGACAGAGATCACAAGTAGGCAGAGAGGCAGAGAGAGAGAAGGAAGCAGGCTGTCCGCAGAGCAGAGAGCCGGATGCGGGGCTCGATCCCACAACCCCGGGATCATGACCTGAGCCGAAGGCAGCGGCCTTAACCCGCTGAGCCACCCAGGCGCCCCGGGATTACCATTTTTATACACTTGTCATGTTTCTTAGAAGTGATGACAATATACCGTTAAATACAAGGGCACGTGTTAATTTCGTTTTCTTCCGTTTATTCCTTATGGACATGTAAATGTTGTACTAGGGCTATTTCCATTTTGGCCGCAGTCATTTCATTCAGTTGAATTACATAATTCAAAAAAATGTTGCTTAGAAGCCTACTTCCTTAAGCTATTGAAATCACAAAGTATTTTGTGATAGCCTAAGAATGTACAAAACAGTTCTTATAAAACCATACACTGACATATTTTTTTGTCTATTATTTACCCCTACCTACACCACCAAACAAAAGAACTGCTTTTTGGTTAAAATGTATATGCGTGATACATGAAATACTTGCTGAATTCTAATTCTTTTACACTATGTACGTAACTATCAATATCTGAAAGTAAATAGTCACAGGAACACATTTTATTTTACACTGGAAAATATTTACAAGAATTTCCCTGAAGTAATCTCTCCTCCTGCATTTTATTGGCGAGAAGCGAATTTGGTTGGATCCCTACCCATCCGGACCCTGAAGTCCTCATAGAGACCAATGCAATTCATTTGCATTGACTTTCTATTGTAGAGCTTTGGAACCAAGGGAAGGATCCAAACATAGCTTCATTTTATCCAATCAGAAGAGCCGCTTCGTGCTAACCTCTGATTCGTCCATTCCTCTCTGCATTCATCCAATCATTAGGCCACTTTAACAGCCAATCAGAGGCCTAGGTGCCCACCAATCCGGGAGCGGGGCCGAAGCACGGCCTTTGTGTCGGGGATGTCAGCGCGTCGGCGAAAGCTCCCGCCAATAGAAAAAGTCGTTGGTGTATGCAAATGAAGCCCCTATGACGCAGGGACGCAGCGTGAAGCGTGGGTATAAAAGCGGAGGCAAAGGGGGGGTTTGGAGCACAGAGCGGTTTGGTCGTTCGTTGGAGGGTCTTCTTTTTCTTTGCTCGGCGACTGCGGCTCTTCACTGGGCAGCAGGAGCGGCGCGGCGGTCGGAGAAGCGGTCTAAGACTTCGGCGTTGGGTAAGCGTTGGCGGGCTTGCTCGTGGTTGCAGGCCCCGTCGGCCGTTAATGCCGCGGGCCGCAACCGTTGGGAGCGGAGTGCTGGCTGGTGCGGGCTGCGCGGGCCGCCGGCGTCGGGTGTGGGTCCTAGAGGTTTTCCCTTGGGGCTTCGTTCCGGAACCGCGTCTCCGCCTCTTTCCCGGTGGTGATTCAGAGGTCCCGACGCCGGGTTCCGGGCCAGCGGGGCCTCCGCCCGTCGAGGAGGGGAAGTGACTCCTCCCCGCACCCCCCCTCCCGGGGGAGGCTGCTGCCGCTCCTCGCAGCCTGAGTCATTAGGGGAGGGGGAGGAGGCGGCGGCCCCGGGCCATCTGCCGTCGCGAAGAGGCGGGAGGGCAGGGGCGCCGAGCCCGTCCCCCCCGTGGCCCCCCAGGGGGGCGAGCGCCGGGGCCCCGGAATCACGGATGTCTTCCTTAGGTAAAAGAAAATGGCCCGAACCAAGCAGACTGCCCGTAAATCCACGGGTGGGAAAGCGCCCCGCAAACAGCTGGCCACTAAAGCCGCCCGGAAAAGCGCCCCTTCTACCGGTGGGGTGAAAAAACCTCATCGCTACAGGTAGGCGAGGCGGCAGGCAGACAATGACGGGGCGGCGCGCGGCCCGAGCGGGAGCGCGTCCTGGGGCTGGCGCCGGGCTCTGCGGCCCCGGGTGTCCGCTTACACTCCCTGCTCGCTGCAGGCCCGGGACCGTAGCGCTTCGGGAGATCCGTCGTTACCAGAAGTCCACCGAGCTTCTGATCCGGAAGCTGCCTTTCCAGAGGTTGGTGAGGGAGATCGCCCAGGATTTCAAAACCGATCTGAGGTTTCAGAGCGCCGCCATTGGCGCGCTTCAGGTAAGGCGAGCAGGGCTGTGTAGGGTCGGAGGGCTCGTGCTGGCTTCTCCGCGAAGAGAGTCTAATAGTGTGGCTCTTGTCCTCAACAGGAGGCCAGTGAAGCGTACCTGGTGGGTTTATTTGAAGATACTAATCTGTGTGCCATCCACGCTAAGAGAGTCACCATCATGCCCAAAGACATCCAGTTGGCTCGCCGGATACGGGGAGAGAGAGCTTAAATGAAGGCAGTTTTTATGGTGTTTTGTAGTAAATTCTGTAAAATACTTTGGTTTAATTTGTGACTTTTTTTGTAAGAAATTGTTTATAATATGTTGCATTTGTACTTAAGTCATTCCATCTTTCACTCAGGATGAATGCGAAAAGTGACTGTTCACAGACCTCAGTGATATGAGCGCTGTTGCTCAGGAGTGACAAGTTGCTAATATGCAGAAGGGATGGGTGACACTTCTTCTTCTCATGATGCATGTTTCTGTATGTTAATGACTTGTTGGGTAGCTATTAAGGTACTAGAATTGATAAATGTGTACAGGGTCCTTTTGCAATAAAACTGGTTATGACTTGATCCAAGTGTTTAACAATTGGGGCTGTTAAGTCTGACCATACATCACTGTGATAGAATGTGGGCTTTTTCAAGGGTGAAGATACAAGTCTTAACCACAGTGTAACTTACAGTTTCCTTAAAAAAAAAAAAGAAAAAAAAAAAGTAAACCTGGCAGCTATAGAATACACTATGTGCATTTATAATAGCTATTTTATATATTGTAGTGTCAACATTTTTAAATTAAATGTTTTACATTCACATGTGGTGGGGAGTCTTGTCATTAAGGTGTGTGTAATTTAAAGTCAAGTTGGTTTTCTCCTAACTAGACTGCACTTGTTTTCATAATAGTAAAATGCTTTGCAAATTATACCTTGCATAAGTCCTCATTCTACCACATGTTAACTAACCCTCTAGCTGATTAATGCAAACACTAATGGGGGGATTTTATTTATAAGGGCTCTAGACTATAACACGAGTTATTCACACCAGCATCATCTGTTAATAATCTAAACTAGTTAGTGCAGCTTTTCTTTGTGTTGTGGTTGGTCTCATAACTAGGTTGAGTTTTCCTCTACCAAGAGGAAACAATACCGAAGTTCTTTTCCTTGTGGAGTTTGTATTATAATAATCCTTAGAGTAAACTTGCTGTGGGGGAGGGGCACACAACTCCAGCTTGAACCTCTGCCAGTTAAGATGGTGTCCAGTTAGATTACATCTGATACATGGTCCTGGGAAAATCACTATAGAGATGGCCTTCCAGGTGGTTTTAAAAATTATCCTTCTATTGAAGTCTTCAGGTCAATTATGTATGTTGACTAAATTTACAAATAAACTTGTTTATTCAGCTAAGTGTCAAAAACCTACATTGAATATACAAAACTTAAATACATTCATTATCTAGATTCTTTGTATCCTGAAGTTTGAGCTTAGTTTATACCTGGTTTTGCTCAGGAGACAACCATTTATACACAAAAATAATTATGAAATTTCTTTATACAAATTATTTTAACACAAGCTTAAAACTCCTTGTTGGTCTAAGCTGCTTTTTCAGTATAAAGCTAGTTTTCTTAAGCATTGATAGTACACTGTATGCATAGTATCTAGATGTCAGCAAGACATGGGCACAAGAGCCACACTGGTCATCAGACAAGCATTCTGTGTATTTGGAGCCGGCAGCTATAGAAACGTAGTTGTGCCCTAATAAAGTAGCTTCGTTTTTTAAAAACGTTTGGTTTCATATTCAAGGGACTTAGGGAGAGAGGCAAGCTAGAATAGGTTTGATTCTTGGCGGCTTAATGAGCCTCCATGAAGCATCAGAGGTGGAGTCCAATATATAAAGAGCTGGTTTTCTAGAAGGCTGGTCGTAACCAGCTCTGGAACAGTGACTTCCCAGTTGTGGTGATACAACATTGTGCTTCTGAAGGACATGGTGATCCTGGATGGCAGAATGTGCTGTGGAGTGTACCTGGCAGTGTCTTGAGTTCGAGTAGACAGATTTCACTATGGTGATGTCAGTTTGTTGAGTTTACTAGTTGTGATGACCCAAGTGGGGTGAAATGTGACCCTTTTCCCCCAGAGCATCTTCCCTACATCTGATGTAGAGGTCTGTGGATTTTACTGGGCAGCTGGGAATTTGCTGCCTTAAATAGTGCAGCTTGTGCTTCCAGACTTGCTTGAGCATTCTTAACCCAGAAGGTAAAAATATCTTTTGGTTCTAGGAAGCTGCCCACACAGGATAACCCTGGGTTTAAGTGATGGAACAGTCTGTAAGGAGAAAAGCAAAAGCTGGAGCTGATGAAGGTATCCTGTGCCCCTGATGGATGAGACAAAAATAAAGTTTTTGAAGTTGAGACTATTTCATCTTGTTAGTGGTCTTCATTTGAACTGATAACCTCTATTTCACAAATAAAATTTCCTGTGGGGAAATGCCTGGAAAATTGTTTTCTGACTCCTGAGGGTGGGGGGAGTGCATTCAGTAATGACAGGCAGACCCCCTATTCTGAAAGGTGATACGTGTCACAATTTGCTTTGGACAGTGCCAAGTGATGCCTGGTGAACCTGTGTATTAATAATTGCGTCTCTTGACTGTCCACGGACTTGGTTTCGACCAGACCAGTTAAGGGCTGGTAGTGCCAGCACCCTGACTGGCCCATTACCAGGAGATTCTGAACCAAGCTGTTGATTGCCCTTATCTTGAAGCTCTTAGCCTGTGCCCTTCCGAAGGTAGCCGAAGGGCCAAGGTGTTTGTGAAATTGCTGGTCACAGGCCAGGTCCACCCTCCTGAGGGTGACCCCCATTGTTCTCCCTCTGTGCTCCTTCGTCCCGTCTCACCTTGCACTCCCTCTTTCCTCTGCTAGGCTGTTGGACTTAATGTAAGTGTGCACCTGTGGGCCCATGCTGCTGGGTCATAAAATATCCCTGCTTCCCCCGTAAGCTGGTCAGTAGGTAGACTAGATGATTTAGACAACACACAGAAGTTACATCCTATTTACAGAATTTAAGGTGGTACGAAGATGACCAGAGAGGCAAGTACGTCACACCTGGCTGACTTCTGGAGATCTGCCTGTACACAAAAAGTCAACTGGTCCCTGTTGCCCTGCCAGGGAGAGCAGCTGGGAGAGGCCAGCAAGAACCATCCTCTGCCCCCTGCCAGGCCTCCCCAACCCCCTAGGGGCCTCCGCTGCCGCCTGACCAACGTCTCCAATGTCTCCAAGTATAGGGAAACAAACCCTGAGCCCACCAGCTGGACTGGAAATTTAGTCTTCCCCACTCACATCCTCAGTCATCCTCAGGGGTCTTCCAACAGTAGTCCTCCCTCCCTGGCTCCTTGCAAGCACTGCCTCTTGCCTGGTGGGCATTGGGGCTGGGGTCTCTGCAGCAGTGGGAAAGCAGGCCCCCCTGGGTCACTTTCGGGTAGACGCAGTCCAGCTAGCTGTCTGCCATTGGGCTGGTGGGAAACTCGGGCTTGCCCTTTAGTTCCTGCCCATGGGGCCAGCCTGTGTTCGGAGCGACAGCTGAGGGCCAGAGATCAGAGGCTCAGGCCTGTGGCCAACCTC
Source organism: Taxidea taxus jeffersonii (assembly GCA_003697995.1). Taxonomy (NCBI): domain Eukaryota; kingdom Metazoa; phylum Chordata; class Mammalia; order Carnivora; family Mustelidae; genus Taxidea; species Taxidea taxus. Next base: position 2,140 of record RCUC01129030.1, on the reverse strand, counting down.
GCCTGCCATGGAGAAGGGTGAGGTGCACAGTTTTCACCACACCCATCTGCAGCTGTTGTCTCACTGGTGGTGCTATGGTCCACTGGGCATAAGAGCCTTGAGTCCCCACCCTGCACATCCGGTCCCCACCCCTACCTCCCCATACCTTGGGTTGGGAGCACTTCATAGCCACCTCACTGAGGCGACCGCAACCCGTGTCCCACCCTCAGCCCCACTCCAGGCACTGCTAGAACGCAGGTGGCTGCCTTGTCTGGGCCCCACAGCCTCTTCCTTCCCTCAGCCCAGTGGTAGTCCCACCTGCCCCTGTGGACATTCCTCAGGGATGTCCATCCAGCTGGGCCTGGCTTTTGGCCAGGAACTTCCACACAAACAGCTGGCCTTCCAGCTGCCACCCTGAGGGCAAGGCTAGGGGAAGGAAGGAAGAGCCAAGCCCCTGCCCAGGCTGCTGACCCAAATCCCAAACCACCCCCAGGGAGAAGGCTGAAAGTGCCCTCTTGGGCCAGATGGCTGGCCTCCTGGCTCCCCGAGCCCTTTGTCAGCACGTGTGGGGAATGAGCAAGGCTGTAGGCCAAGGTGGGTACAGCTGGGACAGCTTTGAGTTTATACATAGAGGGCTGTGCTGTAAGGCAGGACCAGAGCCTCTGTCCTCCCTCCTGGGGGTGCTTGTTCTCCATGGCTCTGCTAACGGCCCAGCAGCCCCTGGCAGGGAGGGTCCCACTCAGACACCACCATTGTTCCAAGCAGCATCATAGGACTTCTCTGTGATGTGCCCCCTGCCCTTTCTGGAGTCCTTGCCTGAGCATCATGCCTGATGTTTGCCAAGGGCCAGGACTGTCGGCCAGGCACAACCAGGAGCAGCATTTCTTAGCCTTCTGCCCTGAGCAGAGACCTTCCTTCCCCACCATCACCTTTCCCCAGGGAGGAAGCTAAGAGTTCTGCAGTCACCTCCTCTACCAGGGAAGCAAGGGGAGGGGGGCTTTGGTGAGGCTGTGGTCCCTGAAGGGGCTATAAGGTTATACGTGACTTGGAAAGGGTGCCAGCATCTGGGGTCTTCTCTCCAGCAGCTGCCAGCTCTTGTTCAGAAAGCTGGAGTTCTGGAATGCACATAGTGGAATGGAGGGTGGCCAGAAAAGAAGCACATCTCAGGCACCAGCAATACTACTGACAAGAAGAGCTCTGGGGGGTGCCTGGGTGGCTCAGTGGGTTAAAGCCTCTGCCTTCGGCTCAGGTCACGATCTCAGGGTCCTGGGATAGAGCCCCGGATTGGGCTCTCTGCCCGGCAGGGAGCCTGCCTCCCCCTCTTTCTCTGCCTGCCTCTCTGCCTACTTGTGATCTCTCTCTGTCAAATAAATAAAATCTTAAAAAAAAAAAAGGGGGGGGGCTCTGGGAAGGGAGGCTGGTGGGCTGCAAGCTTAGGGGACTTTGGGTGATGGTTTGCTGAGGGGTGTGTGAGGGACCATGCACGTTCCCAGGGAGGTGATACCTAGGCTCCATTAGCCCCCACTCCCCTCCCACCCTCTCTGTTAGACATGTTGGGCCTCAGGACCCTGCCCCACAAGCTCCTCACCACCTAGTACTGAGTCAAGAGCATCAGCAGAGGGCACAGGATGGATGGGGTTGGGTCCAAGGCCCAGGCATCATGGGCCTGAGGGTCTTGCTACAGCCTGGAGCTCCCCTCCCTCCCCGGCCAATATCAGTCCTCGCGTCCACCTGCTATGGCCTGGAGGCCCGGACCAGCTGCAGTGCCCATTGTGAAGAGATGGCTGTGGCCCTAAGCTGTCCCCTGCATCTTGTGAGTCTGGATGTCTCCCTGACCATTGGCACGGTGGTCATCAGCCTAGAGGGCGGGAACTTCAAGGACACAGTGGGGGCATCAAATAAAGACAAGGCCTGGGGACATCTAGGTGACCCAATCGGTGACGCCTCTGCCTTCGGCTCAGGTCATGATTTCAGGCTCCTGGGATCGAGTCCTGCATTGGTCTCCTTGTTCAGCGTGAAGTCTGCTTCTCCCTCTGCCTGCTGCGCCCTCTGCCTGCTGCTCCCCTGTTCTGTTCATGCTCTCTCTGTCAAATAAATAAATTTTTAAAAAATAAAGAAAGAAAAGACAAAGCCTAAAGCTGGCCCCTCTTAGCAGGAGCAT
>ML101352.1:1089-39261 GCA_003697995.1 Taxidea taxus jeffersonii | reverse complement strand
CTGCTTCCTTCTCTCTCTCTGCCTCTCTGCCTACTTGTGATCTCTGTCTGTCAAGTAATAAATAAAATCTTTAAAAAAAAAAAAAGAAAAAAGAATAGACATTCTTTTCCAGCACACATTGGAGATTTCCCAAAAATGTACTTTACTGGAAAGCAAATCTCAAAAAGCCTCAAAGAACTGAAATCAAATAGACTATGTTCTCTGACCACAAGATAATTAAGTTAGAAATAAAGATTATCTTTAAAAAATATCTTAAAAACTTATCGAAAAAAAATCCTCACATGTTTGGAAATTAAACAATACTCAAAACCCACAAAAACCCTAAGGGCAGAAGAAAAAAACCAGGATGGCAATTAAAAATATGTTTTGAATGAATGATGATCAAAATATCACATGTTAAAATGTGTGGAATGCAGTTAAAGCCATGCTTGGAGGGAAAACTGTAGCCTTAACACATATACTAAGAAAGAGGAAAAGTTGAAAATAAATGAGCTAGACAGTCGATTCTCTTTCGCTGTCTAGTTAATAGATTGCACGGGGAGAAGTTGACTTTACAAACAAGGTATGAAGTCATATTATTTTTGCCTCTTGTCTGAACGAGATTTAATATCTTTGTGTGGCAAAATGTTATACATATCCAGGGCGCCTGGCTGGCTCAGTCAGTGGAGCGTGTGACTCTTGATCTCAGGGTCATGAGTTCTAGCCCTGTGCTGGGGGAAGAGATCACTAAAAAAAGAAAAAAAATGTTATACCCATCACTGCAGAGGTCCTTATCTAATTTGGCATGTCAACAGCATTTAATATGGTGGACATTCTTTCATTCTTGTAATTCTTTCTTGTAACTCTTCCTTCACTTGGTGCTGAGGCAGTGGTGAGCCGGAGCCAGCTTCCTATCAGCTTGCAAGAGTTGATTGTGGGCTAACAATCTGTTGAGTGACATCTCATTGGTACCTTGAAATGGGCTGTGGTGGGAGAGTTTACACCATGGAAATTGGAAAACACTATAGATCATAGTGTATCTATCGATTGATTGATCTATTGATCTCTCTGTCGAACCCAACTGTTTATCAGCTCTGGAACACAAATTCCCTTCTGCTTCTCCTCACCTTTGCTGGCAGCTCTGAATCAGTCTCCAATGACTCCAAACTCTCCCCTGACTCCACAGTCCTCCTGCGGACTCTGCCCTCTTGGATGGCTTATATCTGCAGTATTCCTTAGGCCTCCAAGAGATTGTGGAGTCACTCCCTTGAGTAGACATCCCTGAACAATGGGAAAGATGGATGTCAACTGAACTAGGGAGAGGGAGAGACGGGTGGGAAGGTAGGGGAGAGGAATGGCTGCCACCCAGAGCTCTTAAAACACACTGAGGGAGAGTTGAGGTTTAAGTACATTAAGGTTGAACATGTGGGAAGAGTTCCTCTGGTATGGAAGAGGGTTTCAGGTAGTATGCCAATGGGTGTAGATATTTGTTTCAATGTACCTTAGCATAAGATGTAAAAAGTGATTGGGACATAAAAGCTTTCTCTTAGGGGTGCCTCAGTGGCTCAGTCATTTAAGTGTCTACCTTCAGCTAGGTCATGATCTTGGGGTCCCAGGATTGAGCCCCACATTGGGCTCTCTGCTCAGCAGAAAGAGGGATGTCCCTCTGTGATCTTTCTCACTTTTGCTCTCTTAAATAAATCAATAAAATCTTTTAAAAAGGCTTTCTTTTAAAATACTTTTATTTATTGTTTGTTTGTTTGTTTTCGTGTGTGGCGGATTAAGTATATTTAATATTAAGCCGAAGGCAGAGGCTTAACCCACTGAGTCATCCAGGCACCCCTAAAATACTTCATTTTAAAAAGCAAGTCCATCAAAAGGATAAATAGTAAGTAAATGATAATACTGAAAGCCTGAAAACTCAGACACATCAAAAACAGGGAGGAGGGGTGCCTGGGGTGGCTCAGTGGGTTAAGCCTCTGCCTTTGGCTCAGGTCATGATCTCAGGGTCCTGGGATTGAGCCTGGCATGGGGCTCTCTGCTCAGCAGGGAGCCTGATTCCCCTTCTCTCTCTCGCCTGCCTCTCTGCCTACTTCTGATCTCTCTCTCTCTCAAATAAATAAATAAAATCTTTAAAAACAAGACAGGGAGGAGCCGGCTGAAACGTTGCTGTCCCAGGAAGCCACGCAACTACGGTTTGATCTGATAAATGAAGTGATGACAGTTCTAGGCTTCAGATTTAGGTGTATGGGGATGAGTGTAATAAGAAACTAAAATCAGAATGAATTACCACTGTTTGCTCTGGGGAGCCCGAGGTCAATCAGGGGTCATTGCTTTCCATTATAAGCCTTGTGCTACTAGCCTTTAGAAAAAATTAATAGACTTTACATTCTTTTTTTTTTTTTAAGATTTTACTTATTTATTTGACAGACAGAGATCACAAGCAGGCAGAGAGGCAGGCAGAGAGAGAGGGGGAAGCAGGCTCCCTGCTGAGCAGAGAGCCAGATGCAGGGCTCGATTCCAAGACCCTGGGACCATGACCTGAGCCGAAGGCAGAGGCTTTAACCCACTGAGCCACCCAGGCACCCCTAGACTTTATATTCTGAGACAGTTTTAGATTGATGGAAAAATTAAGCCTTCCCCCAGTTTCCCTTATTATTAGCAAGGAAAGTGAGAAACTGGTATAGTCAAAAGGAACTTAAGGAGAGGGTTAAATGCCACAGGCACCCTGGATGGGGTCCTGGGACGAAAAAGGACATTAGGTAAAACTAAGGACATCCGAATAAAGTATGGATTTGAGTTTTAATAATAATGTTAATAATTAATTAGTTAATAATTATTAATTAAAATAATAATGTCAATGTTGTTCATTAATTGTAACAAAGGTACCACACTCATGGAAAATACTACTAATAAGGGGAACTGGGTGGGGAAGTATGGGATCTCTCTGTGTTAGCTTTGCAATTTTATTGGAAGATGTTAGTGATTTTGGGGAGGAAGACCCCAGAGGTAAAGGGTCATTCTCATCATGTCAGATCACGGGAGTGTGCTGTCAACATGGTCTGTCACTGTGGGTGTTGACATTGACCACCTGGTCATGCTTGTCGGGTGTCTCCACTGTGAAGTTGCTCTCTCTTCACTTTTTCTGTTGGGTCGGCGGCTCCGGGAATGCAGGAGGAACAATAAAAATGGCCGCTGGTCCGTCATCTTCCAGGCCGCCCTCTTCCTTTACCCATGACTCTCCCACCAGAAGGACGTATGTCGAGGACACGTCACCATAAGTAAACTGGTACCTATGCAGGAAACAGGAACATCAGGACTCCCCCTACCCTCCAATCACCAAATACCTTACCTTATATAGCTGCGAACCTATGCCCTGTCTTAACCCAAATAAAAGACCCACTGGACCCCCTCCCGGGCACGACTTCCCTGACTCTCCTCTCCTGAGTGGCGGAACCTCACCGGGGGGTGCCTTTAATAAACCTTGCCTTGCGCCTATCTCACCTGGTGTCATTTGTATCTCGCCTGTAAAACCTTGCATTTTTGATACTCCTTCACTTTGGAGCCTTAGGAATTTCCCTTCCTTCCTTCCTTTCTTCTTTCTTTCCTTCCTTCCTTCCTTCCTAGTGCCTTCCTTCCTCCCTCCCTCCCTCCGTTCTTTCCTTTCTTCCTACAAGATCTGTAGTGCATTGAAAGGAATGTTTATTATACTTTAACCAATTCTAGGAAATACTAAGCTACTCATAATTGTGTGACTTGGGAAGGCTACTTAACCTTTCTGTGCCTCAGTTTTCTCATCTGAAAAATGAAAGACTCATATTCCCACCACAGAGAATCACTGTGAACAAACATATAAAATGTTTAGAATAGTGTCTAGATGTAGTAAGCGTGATGTGTCAGCTATTATTAGAATGATGACTGCCTATTGCTCACTGTCATTATGCTGGAAGTGGAATTCCCATGTACTCTTTTATTTTTTAAGTAAACATGGGGCTTAAATTCATGACCCTGAGATCAAGAGTTACACACTCCGCTGACCAAGCCAGCCAGGCACCTCTTCCTATCACTTTTTTTTTGAGAGAGAGAAAGAGAGAGAGAGGGATTATAAGCAGGTGAGTGAGTGGGAGAGGGGCAGAGGGAGAGGAAGAGAGAATCTCAAGCAGGCTTCAGGCTGAGTATGGAGCATGATGTGGGGCTGGATCTCATGACCCTGAGATCATGACCTGAGCTGAAATCAAGAGTTAGATGCTTAATCAACTAAGCCACCCAGATGTCCCATACTCTTCTGATTAAAAAAATATTTCTGAAAGAATGATGGTATTTTGGGACTGTGTGGCTGGGCCCAGAGTCTTGGGGCAATGGCAGGACAACCACAGCTCATGCACACAGCCATGTCCAGGGAAGAATGGCCAACACCTGTCCAGGAAGTATCAGGAAGCCACGAGAAAGAGAGAGGGAAGGACAGGCAGAGCAGATGGTCAGAGAAGCAGCTTGTTATTCAATTGGTACAGCCAGGATGGGTGCTCAAGGCAGGATTCCACGCTGGGAAAGGGCTGGTGGGAGCCAGTGTGTCTCCTGGACACAGGGTTAGACTTCCTTTCCATGTCAGAGATCAAGACAGATGGAATGTTCTAGAAGCCTAAGACCCAACCAACTGGCTCCCACACTGGGCAGGAAATGGCCTTGTATCCCCCACCAGAAGCTTGGAAACAACTTTTGAGGCCTACCTTGAGCTGGAAAGAAGCTCCTGGTATTATTCCAGGCTGAACCCTTGCTGGTTGCAGGACCAACCATGGCTGTCAGTCGGTGGCTGGAGGCTCACTTGAGCGGGGCCAGGTGGGGCAGGGCCAGGCTGCCCCACAGCAACAATGTCTGGCAGCCGGTATGCTGGAACCCATCGTGGCAGACACCAGTGGTCAGCTACCCAACATCCACCCCGACTCTCTGCCTGTAATAGAGTAGCAGATAATCAGCTGGGGTTGCTTTGAGGAGGGCTTTTCTTTCCTGATGAAAAGAGATGGACTCAGCTCTAACCCGTCCTTGTTCTTCCCTTCTCCCTCTCCTTCCTCATTCTTCCCTCTCCTTCCCTCGTTATTCCCTCTTCCCTTGTCTTGAATGCGGATCTAATGGCTGGAATGACAGCATCCATCTTGTGACCATAAGGAAAGAGATTCACAGAGATTTCAGCCCAGGTGTCCTCCAGACATTGGACAGCATTTGGATTTCCCCTTATGTGAGATAAATACATCCTTATTTAAGCCACTGAAGCACACACACTGTATGTGTGTGTGTGTGTGTGTGTGTGTGACTGAATATAATCTTGGTTATCCCCCAGTCTATCCTCAATTTAGTCACCCCTAATGATTTTCCTAAAACACGGGCCACGGGCATCACTGCGTCCCTCTTCTTGGGAGATACCATCCTGCTCTATCAGACTGACCAGAATGAAGAGGACTGAGAGTACTCCAGGCTTGTAGAAGGCGCAGGAGAACAACACCTAGCACCCACTGCTGATGGTACTAGGTGTTGGTCCAACACTTTGGGAGAATAATCGGCAATAGCTTTCCAGACTCAAGAGGTTCACGACCGACTCGTGGGCAGTTGCGTAGAGTCAAGAGAGCACGGCTCCCGCACCCCGTGACCCTGGCCCGGGACGCACCTCATGCTGGCTGGCAACGTGGGGCCTGGCAGAGCCGCGGGGCCCGTCGCAGCTGAGGCCAGCATTGTTGTGACCGGCGGCCGTGGGTTTCCACCCAGCTGGACGGGCCTGCAGCTGGGCCCTGCCTGATGGTAATAAAGAACATGGCGACCTCACTGGCCCGCCACAGCCCAGCGGCAGGAAACATTCCAGGAGCACCTGTTTCCTGAGGACCCTGTCAGGGGCTCCCGGGCACCATCTGGGCGCTGCCCCACATGTTGTTTGCATTAGGAGTTTAGAAAAACAATTCAGCTTTGACTAATTGCTCTTTAATTTTTTCAGGCACATCCAAAGCCTCACCCCTGCCCTACTCCCTCTTTCCAGCTCCTCGCAGGAGCTCCCCAGGCTGCCGAGCACGCGAGCACAGTGCGCTTGCAACATCCTCCCTCACACCCCACGCGCTCACACACACTCCACATCTACGCACACCCACGTGTGCGCCGTCCATGCCTCCACTCAAACACACACACACACACACACACACATCACACTCCACCTGCCACACAACACACACTCTCGCCCACGCCACACACTTCTACCCACACCCCGCTCGAACATGCACACACTCACACGTATACGCGCAATACACTCCCGCGTGTGCTCACATATACCCCCCGCCACACCCGCCTTACACAGTTCTGAAGAATAACCTTCTCTCTCTGTGGACCAGGAGCTAGGATGCCAAGTTGAATTCTAATTCTGCAACTTCCTGCCTCTGGGCATCTTGTCCACCTGTCTGTGGTGCAGTCTCCTCCTTCATCGGTGTGGGAAGCTGCTGCCGTTGGTGGTGCCTCTGTACAGGTGACAAGCTTAGAACAGTGCCCCGCTTTGTGTTTGTTCTAAAAAATTCCACAAGTCAAAGTAACACCGAAACTCAGTGCTGAACGTAACAGCCTTTTCCTCTGGATGTTTCTGATGGCATGATTCTGAATCAGTTCCCCAAAGCTGAGTGTTCTTCCTCGCCTGGATGCCCCTGCTTCACTACATCTATGGGGGAGCTGATGGCCTTCTGTAAAGCAGAGGACGCCAAAGCACAGAGAGGTGAAGTTGCTTTCCTGATGTCACACAGCCTGGAGCCGTTCTGCAGTTTCCACTGTGAACCATACGGGGAATCCTCCCAGGGCAGGTTGCACTGTGGGGGAGAGGGGCAGGGCAGGAAGAGGGGGAGGCTTGGTGAGGGAGGGGGGAAGTGGGACGGGTGGACTCGGTTGTAGACAGTGGGCACGGCTGCAGGAAACTGGGGTGGCCTCAACGAAGGCCCCCAGCTGGAGTTAACACAGCCTGTCCGGCTGGACCAGGCCCAGTTTCCAGGCGGCTCCAGGGCGGGAGGCCCGGGGGGGCTGTGGCGCCGGTGGGGTGGAGGGTACCCGGAGAAGCGCTGGCAGGACCGCGGGGCAGTGCCCAGCCCCATACCCTACTGAGGGCTTCCTGAGGCCTCATTCTGGCCTGCCACCCAGGCCATGGCCCAGGCCTGATGGCCCTAGCAGGGCTGCCATCTAGAACAAAGCGTCCTGCAGGAATTCCGGCCCGGGGTAATGCGATGCATTGTGGGGCCGGTCCCTGGGCTGGGTCACCCCACCCCCACCAGCCCTAACCCACTGTCTGCTTACGGTAGTCTGGGGTCTTGGAAGTCACCAGCAGCACTTAAGATGGCAAGGACCCCCTTGCTTGGCCCGCCCCCGAATTCCACAGCTGCTTTGATACTCACCTCACCTCTCCCCTTCCTGTCCTCAAAAGTGTTTGCCTGGGGACCAGCGAGCTGGGCGGGAGGGGGCGCTTCCTGGCTGGCCCGACTGCTGGGCTGAGCCGAGACTCCCAGACTGTTACAGCAGCGAAGATTTCCTTCCTGAAAAACATACCAGCCTCTGCTCCCTGTCCCTCTGGGTTTCTCTCCAGAGAGCCTGGGCAACCTCCACTCCTCGGCTCCCGGCTGGACTGTAGGGAGCCCCTTCCTCCAGGGGCCCCCACAGCCAGGCAGTTGCCCTGATTGCACACACCATAGTGTGTGTTCCACCATAGTGGAACTCAGAGCCCAGATCAAGTTTCTTAAGCCTCTGTGCCCTGGTTTTCTCATGTGTATATGGGCATCTCTTTCCCTTACCCTCTTACCCAGTGTGCCCGCAAACCCTGCCCTCTGCCTTCACTGTGCATGGAATCTGGCCTCTTTGCCTGATCCCTTGCTGCCACTCAGTCCCAGCCCTCCCTGGGCTCCCCACCTCCTGCCTGGGTCCTTTGTGTTCCAAACACAACCTCTTCTCCCCAGGGCAGGTGACAGGATCCCACTTTAACCAGTCCCCGCTTTGCTCAAAACTCTCCCCAGGCTCCTGTGTCATCCGGTCCTCCCCTCCTTTCCTACCATTTGCCCCCATTCCACACCCCCCACACAGGGGCTTCCTCCTGCTCCTCATACACACAGGCCCAGGCCTGCCCCAGGGCCCTCGCAATGGCTGTTCCCTCTTCCTGGAAGGTGCTCCCCTCAAATACCATGAAGGTTTGCTTCCTCACATCCTGTGAGTTCTCCTCAAATGTCACATTCTTTGTTTAAACCCTCCTCCGCTCCCCTTCCTGCTTCGGTGTCTTCCAGGCATTTCCAGCCTTCAGGAACTTTGCTTATGGAGCTCCTTCTTGCTGGAAGGTCAGGATGGAAGGTTGAAGGTGGGGAGGCTTCCTGCTTTGTTCACGACCTGCGGTGTCCCTGACACTTGGGACAGAGACAAGGTTCTTAGAAGGTACCTGAAAAACAACTGTTGCCTGAGGGAATGAAGAGCCCTTGCCTTAAGGGGTCAGGAGCACTGACGAAGGTAATATGTGTGAAGTACTCAGCGGGTTCAGAGGCAGAGCCAGTGCTCAGTGGATAAGAATGGTGATGACGCCTGGGTGGCTCAGTGGGTTAAAGCTTCTGCCTTCGGCTCAGGTCATGATCCCAGGGTCCTGGGATCGAGTCCCACATCGGGCTCCTTGCTCGGCAGGGATCCTGCTTCTCCCTCTGCCTCTGCCTGTCACTCTGTCTGCCTGTGCTCGCTCTCACGCTCTCTCTCTCTCTCTCTCACAAATAATGAAAAAAAAAAAAAAGAATGGTGATGATGGTGAAGAGTAGTAGTAGTATTAGAGTTTTGGTGGCTCTTATTGGAAGTCCTTGGTGGACGAGTATCCATTTCTTCTGCTTTCGATAACTCATCCCATCCCCCCTGGGAACAAACCCTCCCCTCCCCCACTGTGGGCCCAGTGATTGCCTGGGGCTGGCCCTGGCTGGCTCTGGGGGTGGGCCACCCCAGCCACAGTTAGCCATTGCCCTGCATTCCCCTGCCCACTGCAATAGGCTCAGAAACGGTCCTGATCCAAGTCAACCGGAGTCATTCCTGTTTCTGACGGCCTCCAGGCTGAGCAGATAGTTGCGAGGGCTGGAACTATGGCAGCCATCTCTCCACCCAGGAGGAGAGTGAAGCCACCAGAGAAGGTGAGCTAAGCAGAAAAATCTGGGAACAGTGATGGTGTTTAGAACCCTTAATCTGGGCTTTACTCCATGTCTGGGTTTTCAGCTACTTATGTCAGTAATGCTCATTTTAGTTAGGCCGGTTGAGGCCACCAGAAAAGTCCTGCTTTATCTGACATCGATCTGGAATCCTCTGGAAGATTTCTCCCTTCACCGCCATCCTTCCCTTCTCTTCCTTCCATCTGAAGGGATTTTAGCCCCCCTCTGCTTGGTGTTTGGTAGCCAGTGATTCCTGTCTTTATTGGATTCTGGTCCCCTCCCCAGCTACACATCTTTCCTACTATTTGTCTGGTTTCTGGTGACCCTTTAACACATGGCTCACTCATTTGCCAAATTAATGGCATTAATGCTTGAACAGGGAGGGTGGAACATTCTGCTTAATCAAAGGTTCTGGTTGACTGAGTTTTTACCTATCCAACCTTCCTCTGGGACCCCGTCTCCTCTCTTCTTTTCTTGCTTATCTATCATAACCATCCTGCCTCTCTGTGAGCCCTGGACATGTCCCGTCCCTTCCTCTTTTTTTTTTTTTTAGATTATTTTATTTTATTTATTTATTTGAAAGAGAGAGAGCACGCACACAGACAGGGAGAGGGGCAGAGGAAAGGGAGAAGCAGACTTTCCATTGAGCAAGAAGCCTGATGCAGAGCTCGATTCCAGGATCCTGGGATTGTGATCTGAGCAGAAGGCAGACACTTAACTGACTGAGCCCCCCAGGCGTCCCATGTCACGTCCCTTCCTGAACTGAGTACTTTGCACTGGCTATTCCCTTTGCTTGGATGGTCCTTCCTCCAGAGCCTCCCATGGCTGCCTTCTCATCCTTCAGTTATCAACCTAACTGTCCCCTCCTCTGAGAGGCCTCTCTTGACCAGTCCATCCTATTTTATTCCAAAGCTACCCTCTTTTCGGCAGCACTTGTCACTTTTGGAAATGATTTTATCCACTTGTTGATCTATGTCCCTTGCTGGAAGATAAACCACATGAGCTCAGGGGTCAGAGCTGTCTTACCTGGCACCCCCAAGGCCCTGCTCTCCCCATGGCACCACACTGCTTTATTTGCTTCTTAAACAAATAAAAAATGGTCCAAGGAGAGCCCTTCATGCCCACGGTTACTAAGTCTGGCTTATTTCTTACCCCTACCCTTCCCTTCTGCTCCATCCCACCGTCCCTGTCTAGTTCAGGCTTTTGTCACACCATGTCATAGCTCCCAACTAGATCCCATGCCTCTCTGCATCCCTTCTCTGCAGCAAGTCTGCCCCACTCCTGCCAAGCACTTCATCTGGACCATTCTTTTGTTCTCTGCCCAGTGTCTCAGTTATAGATACAAAAGTCACTCCAGATATTTTAAGCAGGAAACTTAATACAGGGACTTGGGTGCTACTTTGGGGGACCTGGTGGAGCTTCCGGGATGATCGCAGAAAGCACGGCAGAACCTGGCCCCAGCTGGGCTACCCTCGGGGAGCAGGCGACCTGTACCTACCCTGAGAACTGCTAGTTCAAGAGCAGAGCCTTTCAAATGGGATCCAGGGATCAGAAGCCACTTCGGCTGCTGCAGCTGCTGGTCGAGCCCCCATGAAGCAGGAGCCTGGACCATCCCTGCCGAGACCCATCATCTTTGCGACCATACTTACCAGCAGAAAACCCCAAAACTTCCAAATCACACATGAGCGCCCCTGATTGGTGGAATCTAATTTGACTGTTGTTGTAAAGGAGTCTGGGAAATGTAGTTCACGTGTGCCCACTTCTGCGTTTACAGTGTTGGCCACACAGAGGAGGTGGGCATAGATACTGGGGGCCCACTGCATGGTGTCTGCTGCAATGACCCCTGACCCCAGGGCCTTTGGGTCCGGCTCAGGAAGGCCTTCCCTGCTGCTGTGTCAGGCCAGGCCCCTCTCCTATGCCCTCGTGACTGCTTGCACTTTTTCTCAGAGTGCACACCGCAGCTCCTACCTATGAGCGTGCGTGGTCACCAACAAGGCCTGTCTGTGCATGAGACTGTGTGCCTGTGACGCAGGGGCCCCTCATACCCAGGGGGAAGGGGCTCCAAGAGGACAGTGTTGCTGAAGGAACCCCGCAGCCCTCCTCCCCACTCCCAGAGCATTTCCTGCCTGGATGGCCTTTCCGCCAACTCCCCCAGCCTATTTTGAACCGCTTCCTGTCTTTGGGGCATCTGCCCTCTTCCCTACAGCTCAGAGGGAGGACTGCTCCTGGAGAGGCAAGGTCAGCTTAAACTCCAAGGTGAAGATGTAAGGAGGGGACACTTGCCAGGCCACCCACTGAGGTGACCTGGGCCTCGAGGCTGGAACAAGGACCCTGACCTGTGTCCTATCTCTCCCCCTACCTCACCCCTGCCCCCGCCTCCCCGATGGCTCTGAAGGAGGCTCTGGGCCTGAAGTAGAGAGCCTGCTTCCTTCTAGAGACTTACTGTTGATAGCAGTGAGACAGGTGGCTTACTTGGAAATTCCTGTCTGGGGGAGCCCTTGCTTCAAGGGGCTCAGATATCACACATCTGCTTTCTTCTCCAGGGGGCCCCCCTTCAGGAACGCGTTCCCCACCATGTAATGACTGGCCCCAGCCACTCCTGGGCTCTCATCTCCCCAGGTTCAAATCTTTGTCTGGGAGTTGCCTGCCGAAGTTCTATTCTTCGCCCCGGTTGGAGCACCTTGGCTAGCGTTTCTACCCTGAACCAGGTACTATCAGGTGGAGGGGGTGGGGAGCACAGGATATGGAGATGGTGGGACCCCTGAGGGCAGACCGGGGCTTGGGAGGTGTTCAGGATATGTTGCATGGACGACTGGATGAAGGATGGAACCGGGGGCCACTCGGCCTCAGATGTTAAGAGGATATGGATTCCAGAGGCTTATATCTGGAGTGCCCTGTGCTTGGGGCCCGTGTACGGAAAGCCAGGCTGGGGTAAAAGAGGCCAGAGGGACTGCTGGGGAGTCCTTTCCTCTTGTGGGCAGAAAGGTCCGTATTGGGGAACCTGAGCTCTTTCTGCATGTGGTCCTGTAATGACCATCCCTGTGTCTGCTTCCCCTTGGAAGCAAACAAAGTTCTTGTCTGGAGGACACTGGTGAAGAAGTTCATTCCTATGTGACCTTGAGTAGTGCAGGTATCTGGGATAGGCTGCCAGCTGGCCCCTAGTATCTTCTCTCCTCTTTCCACCGTCACAGAAGCACCTGACCACCTTCTGGGATCACACATCCCCCCAGAAGATGGTTGTGAACCATCTTCTGCCCTCCGCCCATCCGGCTGCCTGGAAGGCCGCTGTGGAGATGGGCCATCTGGGACCATGCAGGAACAGTAGAACAATAAGGCAGAGGGAGCTTGGGTCTCTGAACCCCTGGAGCCACCAATACTATCTGCCAAGAAAGGTTATGCCCAGACTAGTAGAGACAGAATAACAAACTTCTATATTGTTAACATCATTCTTACTTTGGGTTTCTGTCCTATAACCTAACTAATATATCAAGGATGGACCTCCTGGGCGGATGTCATGGGAGCCACAGAAGTCTGAGAGAGGGACCCCCATGGAGTAGCTCCTTCCTGCCTATTTTTTTTTAAACTTTTTTTTTTTTTAAAAGATTTTATTTATTTATTTGTTAGAGAGAGAGAGAGAGTGAGCACAGGCAGACAGAGTGGCAGGCAGAGGCAGAGGGAGAAGCAGGCTCCCTGCCGAGCAAGGAGCCCGATGTGGGACTCGATCCCAGGACGCTGGGATCATGACCTGAGCCGAAGGCAGCCGCTTAACCGACTGAGCCACCCAGGCATCCCTCCTTCCTGCCTATTTACAAGATTCTTCACCTGGGGATCTTTCCAACCTGATAACACCATCCTCTGACTCCCCACCCCTGACTAATTAAAGCCCCTCTGGCCATCCTCTCTGTCCCCTTTTGCTCCAAGGACCCTCCTGGCTGAAAGGACATGTCTTAAAAGGATCCCACCCAGACTGTGGGTGGGTGGGTGGGGCCAGGCTCAGAGGGAGACCCAAATGCCCCCTGTCACTGCCCCTCCAAGTCTGCCCACCTTCTCCTGTCTGTCCATGGCCACCCCTCCTGGAAGCCCACTGAGGAGGTGCCTACCACGTCTGTCCTTGTTCTGAGCCAGGAACCCTCCTGCCCTCCCTCCCCCACCTGTGCCCTGGCATGTGCCCGGAAGTGCCAAGGATTCCCCATCTCTGAAAGTGCTGTGCAGTGAGGCCCATGGGCTAGCCTCCCAGGCCCCTCCAGGCTGCCCTTCCAGAAACTCCCAGCCCCTTCCTGCCTGGCTTCCTGCCCAAACCCTTCCTGGAAATTGGGCCCACCCTGCCCCCAGCCCAGGACGCCAATATTTCCATGGGGTAATTCAGCCAGCCCTTCCCCCCACCCCTGTGTCTGGCAGGGCCCCTCCTTTTACTCACAATATTGAAAGTTTGGAAAACAACTTGGGGGATGGGAAGGAGAGTCTGGCCATCACCCCCCTCCCCCTCCTGAGGTCTCCAGAGAGGACATGAAAGACAGGGGAAGACAATTGGAGAATTTCTATTTGAATGTCATCTAAAATGAGGACATACTCAAGCATTACTAATACATAGAATGTGAATAATGTCATAAAATATGTAAATAACCTATAGATATTAGGATGTTTGCTCAAAAGTGTTCTACTGATAGGTGCATTGATCCATGGTTTGGTGACCATCAGCCTAAGGCTGTTTCTGCTCAGCCCCACACCCTGAGCCCGTGTCCCTCTGGGGGGAGACCTGGTCTTCATGGAAGGACAACTCGAGGGCCAGACTGGGTATCAATGGAGGTGGGAGGGGCTGGCATTGTTGCTAAGGAAATGCCATGGTGTGTGTGTGTGTGTGTGTGTGTGTGAGTGTGTGTGTAAGGGGGGAGGGGGACTGTTCAGGTCAGGAAAAGGTTGGGCAAGGCCCTGGGAAGGTGCCAGAATGACTGGAATGATGGTTCTGGGTATGGAGAATTTTATTTGCTTACTTGATGAGAAAGGGGCCAAGTTTATGTCTTGCAAGACAAATGGAACCCTGACTTGACTTTCATAGTTTATTGTGTTCAACAGGATCATTTGACAGCATGTAACAGAAACCCAGTCAATGTCCTAATCAATTTATGTGATTGAAAACTCTTCTAGGGGCACCTGGGTGGCTCAGTTAATTAAGCGTCTGCCTTTGGCTCACGTCATGGTCCAAGGGTCCTGGGATTGAGGCCCACATCGGACTCCTTGCTCAGTGAGGAGCCTGATTCTCCCTCCCCCTCTGCCTCCTTTCCCCCTGCTTGTGTGCTCTTTCTCTCTCTCTCTGTCAAATAAATAAATAAATAAATAAAATCTTAAAAAAAAATAATTCAGAACAAGTGACATTGGAAATATAACTCATTCCTTTGAAAAGAAGAAAAAGAAAAAAGAAAACTTTTCCGGTTTCAGGAAAGGCTGGTTCCAGGGACCTCTGTGTTGGCTTCTTTCCCTGGCTTCTTTCCCTTCTTTCTCCTTATGCTAGGCAGATAATTCCAGTGGCTTTAGGCTCATCATTAACAAGCTCAGCAATTCCAGTGGAGTAAGAACTTCCTCTTCCCATTAGTTCCAGGGGAAAAAAAACCAGCAACACAGGGCTGACTGGCCGTTGGCTCAGATTGTGTTGTATGTCCAGCTCTGAATCAATCATGTGGATTCTGATTGGCCAGGCATGGGTCACATGATAGAGTCTTGGGGCAGATGTGAGGGGTGGCGTCAGGCCCCCTTCCCCTCCTATCCTTAGGGATTCTCCTTAGGAAAACTCTGTTCTGCAAGCAAGGGGAAATAGAACTGGAAATGTCCCCACATTTACATAGCTGACTAGGGGGAGGTCTGGCTGTTACAACGTATTTCCAACAATTACATATTTGTTTTTCCTCAGGAATTTGGAGGGAGGGATATGTCCACCCAAGGCATGTTTGTGGGCCACAGAGGGGGGTTTAGTGGGACCTCTGCAGAGGGCTGATTATAGGACCCAGTGCAGGCATCCATAGCTTGGGCACTGAGGCAGTGGGTCAGCGTGATCCTTCCTTGGCATCTTGGTCCTCGGGGTAGGACTGCAGAGGTAGGAAATGAGAGCCAGGTATGTTGTGTGGCAAAATGGAGAGGCTTTCCTATCGCTTTGATTTGGGTTCAAATCCCAGCTTGGTTAATCTATTGTAGGTGACTTTGTGGAAGTGACATCATCTCTTGGAGCCTTGGTTTTAACTCCCCTAAAATGGAGTATTCCTCCCACCTGAGGGGGTTTTGGGGATTGAGAGAGATGATATATTTAGAATACAGAGCACAGTCTGAGGCACACAGTGGGGCTGGTGACCAAGGTGATTATTATTGTAAGTTCTGGGCCTCTGGGAGTGTGCTTTCGTGGGGTGGAGAGGTCTGGCCAAGGGATGGGGGCTGCCTTGCTCCCACTGGGGTTGGTTTGGGCTATAGCTGTGTCTAGCCTGAGTCAGCATGTGGGAGGCCTCTGGTGATACGGCTTCAGGGAGCTGGGATTCAAGGCCAAGAGAGGTAGGAGCTGGCATCTCTGTCACTGCCTTCTGTCATCCTTTCCCATACTATAGATGTTGAGAAGCAAGAAAAGAACTTTTTCCAGACTCCTTTGCAGCTAGAGCTTTGGCAAAGATTGAGAGATTTCAGCAAATACTCATCTGGTCCCTAACAATGACCCCTGGGGAGAGGGGGTCCACAGGACATTTTCTTGACCAGAGCTTTGAGTAATAGACTGGTGAGGGGAACATCAGAATTTTGAAAGACTGTGTCATGGTCATTCTCTGCAGGATGGTGATGACAGGGGAGACATCCCCATTGAAATAAGCTCCCTGCCTGGATGGTAGAAATGGCCACAAATTCTTCCTATTGTATCCATAGCACTCTGCTGCTCTTCCCAGGTGGAGTCTGGTTCTTTACCTCTTGTATCAAATTTCCAATGTTCAATCTGCTTTGGACAACAGAACAGTAACAAGGGTGGCCCAAGCCGAAACTTGAAAAATGTTTGCCCTTTTGGAGCTTGTCTGCCCTTTTGTCCTGCTTTGGAACCTGGCCTCTGGTTAAAAATTCTGGGCTAGCCTGCTGAATGATGAGAGACATGGGGCCCACTTGTCCCTATCTCCCTGGCCGACAGCCAGCTAATTGCCAGATACATGAGTGAGGATGTCCTAGGTCATCCAGCCACCAGCTGACTACAGGCACATGAAAGGCTCAGTGAGCCCACTCAGACCGCAAGAACTATTCAGCTGATCACAGAACTGTGAGCAAAGTGAAAGGCTGGTGTTTAAGCCACTAAATTTTGGGGAAGTTGACTGATTCGAGGAAGCAGGAGAGTATGGGCAGTGGCACCTAACCACCAGAGATAAGGTGGGCAGCTGGGCCAGAGCAAGAGGCAGGATGCTTGGTCCACAGAAATCTTCAGTGGTGGCTAAGTGATCATGGCGTCCCTGAGCTAAAATACACGGGAAGCCTAGGAAAGTCTTATATGATTTGCATGCCTCAAATTCTGATATGTCCTATTTTTCATTTCTGTTATTCAAATATTTTCTAATTTCCTTTGTAGTTTCTTCTCTGACTCCTGGGTTATTTGGAAGTGTATTGTTTAGTTAGTTATTGACTTCTGATTTAATTCTGTTGTGGGCAGAGGAAATATTTGAATCCTTGTAAATGTATTGAGACTTGCATTATCATGCAGAATACAATCTGTTTCGGTAAATGTTCCATGTGTACTTGGAAAAAAATGTGTATTCAGATGTACTTGGAAAAAAATGTGTATTCAGATGTCCTTGTGTGGAATGTTCTAAAAATGTTAATTAGGGGGCACCTGGATGGCTCAGTGGGTTAAGCCTCTGCCTTCGGCTCGGGTCATGATCTCAGGGTCCTGGGATCGAGCCCCACATCGGGCTCTCTGCTCAGCCGGGAGCCTGCTTCCTCCTCTCTCTCTGCCTGCTTCTCTACTTACTTGTGATCTCTGTCTATCAAGTAAATTAAAAAAATGTTAATTAGGTCAATTTGGTAATACCATTCAAGTCTTTTCTTTTTCTTTTTTTTTTTAAAGATTTTATTTATTTATTTGACAGACAGAGGTCACAAGTAGGCAGAGAGGCAGGCAGAGAGAGAGGAGGAAGCAGACTCCCCCCTGAGCAGAGAGCCCGATGCGGGGCTCGATCCCAGGACCCCGGGATCATGACCTGAGCCGAAGGCAGAGGCTTTAACCCACTGAGCCACCCAGGCGCCCCATGGTAATGCCATTCAAGTCTTTTCTATCAGGGGGTGTAATGTCTTTGGCCTTGCAGGTCATACCATCTCTGTTGCAACTACTCGACTTTGGCATCATAGCATCAAAGCAGTCATCAACCATGTGTAAATAAATATGCATGGTTGCATTCCAAGAAAACTTTACTTATGAAAGTGAGGCTGATATGTTTGCTGACCCCTGTTCCATATCCTTACTGAATTTCTGTCTACTTTGTTCTATGAGTTATTGAGAGAAGTATGTTGAAATCTCCAACAATAAATGTGGATTTGCCATTTTCTCCTTTTAGCTCATCAGGTTTTGCCTCATGTATTTTGAAGTTGTGTTATTAGGGCCTTGACATTTAGGATTTTTATGGGGTCTTTTTTTGATCAATTAAGCCCTTTGTCATTATGAAATTTTTTAAAAGATTTTATTTATTTATTTGTTAAGAGAGAGAGAGAGAGAGAGTGAGCACAGGCAGACAGAGTGGTAGGCAGAGGCAGAGGGAGAAGCAGGCTCCCTGCCGAGCAAGGAGCCCGATGTGGGACTCGATCCCAGGACGCTGGGATCATGACCTGAGCCGAAGGCAGCTGCTTAACCAACTGAGCCACCCGGGCGTCCCTGAAATATTTTTTTTTTAAATTTCTGGTAATAGTCCTTGTTCTGAAATCTACTTTGTATGGTATTAATATAATCACCCAGCTTTTTAAAAAAGTGTATGTGAGTGTTGTGTATATGTGTATATGTATTTCCATTCTTTTACTTTTCATCTATTGGTAGACTTTATATTTAAAGTGACTTCTTATAGAGGGCCTAGCCCTTGCCTTTTTACCCAATCTGACAATCATTACCTTCTAATTAGGATGCAAAACATTTACATTTAATATGATTATTGACATGACTGAATTTAAGTATGGTATTTTGATTGATTTCTGTCTTCTCTGTTCTTCATTCACTTATCTTCTTTTCCTGCCGTTTTTTTTCTTCAGTGGTGTCTAATGTGTAATCCTATCCAGGGTATTGTTCATTTGTAGGAGTTTGATTTTGGTCTTTCTAAAAAAGATTTTATTTAGAGAAAGAGAGAGAAAACACAGGTAGGAAGAGGGGCAGAGGGAGAAGGAGAAGCAGCCTCCCGGCTGAGCAGGGGGCCTGATGTGGGGCTTGATCCCAGGAGCCTGGGATCGTGACCTGAGCCAAAGGCAGATACTTAACTGACTGAGCCAACCAGGCACCCCCAAATATCCTATTAGTACCATTGTCAAATCATTCTGTCATCTGTGTTATTTTGGGGTCTGTTTATATTGACTACTTTTTTGCCTTGCTTTTTTTTGTTGTTGTTCTTTTTCTTTTGGGTTCTTTGTGTGCCTGGTAATTTTTGATTACATGACAGGCATTGTTATTTTTATGCTCTTGTGTGTTTGATTTTGTTTTGTATTTCTTTAAATATTTTGTGGCTTTGTCCTGGGATAGAATTTAGTTCTCTTGAGACATGCTTTTAAGCTTTGTTAGGTTCAGAACAGCATTTAGTCTAATTAGGGCTAATTAGGCTCCATTACTGATTTGGGAGAACTTTCCACTCTGGCTGGTGGAACACAATCTGCATAGCTGTGTAGAGTTAGGAGAAAAAGAATGGTTTGTCTAGAAGAACAGAAATGAGAAAAAATGGGGTTCCAGTTATCTATTGCTGTGTAAGAAACCATCCCAAAATACAGTAATGTGAAACAACTTTCTACAATGCACTTGAATGCTGTGAGCCATGCATTTGCATTTGTACAGGCATAGTGGGTCTTTTCTACTTCTGGGTATCTAGGCCCTCAATTGGGATGACTTGAATGGGTGGGGGTAACTCTGACAGCTACAGCTGAAGGATCCATTTCCTAGAGGGCTTTTTCATTCATGTATCTTGAACCTGAGCTGGAAAGACTCAAGTATGAGCTCAGGTATGATTGTCTATTAGATCATCTGTACATGGCCTCTCCAGTGTGGCAGAGAGATGGTTGGACTTCTCAGGATGGTTGGACTTCTTACATGGTGCCTCAGCGCTCCAGGACCAAAGGCAGAAAGCTGCATGACCTTTTATGACCTAGCATTTAAGTTTCCATAGTATTATTTCCACCATAATCTATTAATAGAACTGGCCAAAAGCCTTCCCATACTCACGGGAAAAGGGTTAAAGGGGGAGAGTGTCAAAGAATGTGCACCCATATTTTAAAATCACCACAAATGTTGTCTTGGATCAGAGGTAGAAAAGAACGATTAACAGTGTTAGATGATGCTGAATGAATAGGAGGGAATACTCTCTAACGCATTCTATGAGGCCAGCATAATATGAAAGTGAAAAACATTACATGAAAGGAAAACTACAGACCAATATGTCTTCTGAATACCAGTGTAAAAATCCTTAGCAAAATGCTAGCAAACAGAACTCAGCAACATATATAAAAGAATTAGGTACCATGATCATGTGGGATTTATCCAAAAATGCAAATTTGGTTTAATATCCAAAAATCAAACAGTGAAATAAAACTTATCAATAGAATGAGGGATAAATACATGCAATTATCTCAAAAGATGCAGAAAAATCACTTGACAAAATGCAACACACTTTTATGATAAAAACACTAAACAATCTTGGAATAGAAAGAACTTCCTCAGCCTGATAAAGGGCATCTACAAAAACCCCATCACTAACAGTAATACATAATAGTGAAAGACTGGATACTTTCCCTCTAGAAATAAGAACAAGACAAGAATGTCCACTATTGCCACTTCTATTCTACCTTGTTCTAGAGGTTCTAGCCAGAGCAATTATATGATTAAAAGAAATAAAATGGATTTATATCAGAAAGGAAGAAGTAAATTTATTTCTATCCACAGATATGACATTTTATATAGAAAATCCTAAGGAAACCACTAAAAGACTATTAGAGATAATAAACAAATTCAACATGCTTGCAGGATATAAGATTAATATACAAAAATTGTGTTTCTATACTTGCAAAGAACAATACAAAAATGTAATTAATTAAACAATTCAATTGATACCATTGAAAAAATAAAATACTCAGCAATAAGTTTAACAAAAGAAGTACAAATATTATGCCTTGAAAACTACGAAACATTGTTGAAAGACAGTAAGTAAATTCCAAATAAATGGAGAGACATTTCGTGTTTCTGGATTGCAAGACTTATTAGATGACAATACTCTCTAAATTGATCTACAGATTCAATGTAATCCCCGTCAGAATCTCAAATGACTTCTTGGTAAAAACTGAAAAAGTGATTCTAAAATTCATATGGAATTGCAAGGGATCAAGAATAGCCAAAATAATCCTGAAATATAAGAACAAAGTAGGAGGACTCAGATTTTCCAATTTCAAAACTTACTACAAAGCAATAGTAATCGGGGCACCTGGGTGGCTCAGTGGGTTAAAGCCTCTGCCTTCGGCTCAGGTCATGATCCCAGGGTCCTGGGATCAAGCCCTGCATCAGGCTTTCTGCTCAGTGGGGAGCCTGCTTCCTCCTCTCTCTCTGCCTGCCTCTCTGCCTACTTGTGATCTCCGTCTGTCAAATAAATAAATAAAATCTTAAAAAAAACCCCACAAAGCAATAGTAATCAAGACCATGTCACAATTACATAAAGACAGGTGCATGTAGAGCAATGGAAGAGAATTGAGACTCTAGAATTGAACCCATGTGTCTATGGTTGATTGTTTTTGGATAATGTTGCCAAGCTGGAAAAAGAATAGTTTTTTTCAACAAATGGTACTAAGAACTGGATAGCCACATGTAAAAGAATGAATTTGGACCCTTCTATCACACTGTATGCAAAAACCAGCTAAAAAACCAATCAACAACCTAAATATAAAACTTAAAACCAGAAAACTATTAGAAGAAACATATAAATAATTTTCATGGCTCCATATTTGGCAATAGATTCTAAGATGTGACACTGAAAGCATGAGCAATGGTGGAAACAACAACCATTTATATTGAAGTCATCAAAGTTTAAAAATTTTATGTTTTTTAAAAATTTTATGTTTTGAAGGACACTATCAAGAAAATGAAAAGATAACTCACAGAATGGGAGAAAATATTTACATATCATGTATCTGATTAGGAACTTGTATCTAGAATATATTAAGAAATCTTATAACTTAGTAGTAAAAAGACAACCAATTTTTAAAAAAGGTCAAATGATTTGAGTAGGCATCTTTCCCAAGAAGCTATACAAGTTCTAATAAACATGTGAAAAGATGTTCAACATTACTGGTCATCAGGGAAATGCAAATTAAAATGACAAAATACCAAAAAAAAATGACAAGATACCACCTCACCCCCATTAGGATGGCTATAATTAAAAAAAAAAAAAACAAAACCAGACAATAGTATGTGGAGAAGTGGAAACTCATACACTGCTGGTGTGAATATAAAATGGAGCAGACACTTTGGAAAACAGTCTAACAGTTCTTCAAATGGTTAAATACCATACGACTCAGAAAGTCTACTCTTAGGTAGACTTAGCTACCCAAGAGAAATGAAAATACATGTTCACACAAAAACTTGAATACAAGGGGCGCCTGGGTGGCTCAGTCTGTTAAGCATCTGCCTTCGGCTCAGATTAAGATCCCAGAGTCCTGGGATTGAGTCTGCAGTGGGCTCCCAGTTCAGCAGGGAGCCTGCTTCTCTCTCTGCTTCTGCCTGCTACTCCCCCTGCTTGTGCTCTATCATATAAATAAGTGAAATCCTTTAAAAAAGTCTCTATGATTAAAAAAAACTTGAATACAAATGTTTATAGAAGCACTATTTTTTAAAAAGATTTTTATTTATTTATTTATTTGACAGACAGAGATTACAAGTAGGTGGAGAGGCAGGCAGAGAGAGAGAGAGGAGGAAGCAGGCTCCCCGCTGAGCAGAGAGCCTGATGTCAGGCTTGATCCCAGGACCCTGAGCCGAAGCAGAGGCTTTAACCCACTGAGGTACCCAGGCACCCCAAAAGCACTATTTATAATAGCCAAAAGAGGGAAACAATCCAAGTATTCATTAACCGATGAATGAATAAATAAAATGTGGTCTATCCATACCATGGAATATTATTCAGCCATAAAAAGGAATGAAGTACTGATGCAATATTACAACACAAATGAATCTCGAAAACATTTGTGGTAAGTGAAAGAAAGCAGATCATACATAATATAGTTCCATTCATATCAAATATCCAAATAGGCAAATCTGTGGAGACAGTAGATTAGTGGTTGCTTAGGGTTGGGGGGAGTAGGACTAGTAAGAGAGGCCATAGGTAAATCCTATGTGGTTTGTGTAGGGGCTTTAAAAATGTTCTAAAATTGGCTGCATTGATGATTGCATGTATCTGTGAAGACTCTAAAAAGCATTGACTTTTACACTTTGAATGGGTCAACTGTGTGATATGTGAATTATTTCTCACTGAACTGCTGTTAAAAGTAGGATGGACCAGGGGCACCTGGGTGGTATCTTTGGCTCGGTGAAGTGGCTGCCTTCGGCTCAGGTCATGATCCCAGTGTCCTGGGATCGAACCCCACATCAGCGGGGTGGGGGTCTGCTTCTCCATCCCCCTGCTCCTGTGCCCTTGCTTGCTCTCTCTCTTAAATAATTAAATAAAATCTAAAAAAAAAAGAGTGAACCAGAAATAGACCATTCCTCATAGGGAATGACGCTTAGTTTTGAACCATCTCCATGGTTGGATTAAGATGATCTGGGATTGGAAGTGTTCCTAGCTGTTATTCCAGAAGCAAATGCAAATTCTTTCTGAAGAATAATAATGTCACCCAGAACCTAATATTAACCAAGATTTTTCAAATACAATGTCTGGCACTCAATTAAAAATTGCCAGGCATATGAGAATATAGGGGACTGAAAACCCAAGAGAAAAAACAGACAGTTAGAAACATCTCATTATCCTTCAGGGTTCAACTTAAACGTCACTTTCTCAGGAAAGCTTTTCTTAATCCCCTGGGCTTCTTAAATCTGTGGAAAAATTCAGCCCTATCTCAGCCTATGCGTCTCCTAATTACTTGTCCAACATCTGTAAGCAAATTATTTCACTGTGTTCAGTTTGAAAGTTTTGCACAAATTAGGATTTAACTTGTGACAAAGCTTCAGTTTTATTTTGCTTTTCTAAGCAAAACATAAGTATTTTCTTTTTTCACTTATTTTTAAAATAAAATTTGAGTTGTAGTATAACGTACATACAGAAAAATGGGTGACTTGCAAGTGTACTTTTTTTTTAAATTTTAGAAAGAAAGCGTGCATGCGCAGTGGGGAGGGGCAGAAAGAGTCTTAAGCAGCTTATCACCGAGCCCAGTGTAGGGCTGGATCTCATGACACTGAGATCATGACTTGAGCTGAAACCAGGAATTGGATGCCTAACCGACTGTACCACCTAGGTGCCCCATAAACGTACATTTTGCTGAATTGTCACAAACTGAACAGTTCCACATGTGCAACTAGCCCCCAGATCAAGGAACAGAACATTGCCAGCACCCTGGAAACTCTTGTGTCCCTTTCTAGCCACCGGCCTTTGCCAACAGTAACCAATTTCCTGTCTTCTAACTCCTATCTTCAAACACTTCTAAGATTAATTTTGCTTATTTTAGTTCAGTGTATTTTCAGAGCACACAAAGATGCGTGTACCCGGGTATTCACTACGGTTCCATTTATGATAGCAAAGGACTGAAAATCACCAAAAGGTCCATCAGTTGGGGACTGAGTAAATTTATTATGATGCCTCTTACAATAAAATTCTATGCCACCATTAAAAGTAGAGATCAGATATGCATATGCTGACATGGAAAGATGTCCAAGTTATGTCAGTAAAGTGGAAAATCAAGTTTTACATTTATCCACCTATATCCCATTCATATAAAAAGAAAAAGTCCATGGGGTGCCTGGGTGGCTCAGTGGGTTAAAGCCTCTGCCTTCGGCTCAGGTCATGATCCCAGGGTCCTGGGATCGAGCCCCGCATCGGACTCTCTGCTAAGCAGGGAGCCGGCTTCCTCCTCTTTTTCTGCCTGCCTCTCTGCCTGCTTGTGATCTCTCTCTGTCAAATAAATAAAAAAAAAGAAAAGAAAAGAAAGAAAAAAGAAAAAGTCCATGTTTATTTGCTCTTTGTAAATGCAAAGCAAATGATCTGAAGTATATGTACACAACTGGGAGAAGGGATGGAATAGGAAGGAAAGGGACTTGTACTTAAAAAACCCACACACACCTGAGTATCTTATTTTTTTTTTTACAAGAAGTATGCATTCCATTTGTATGCAACTTTTAATGGCAATTTAAACATGGAAGAAAAATCACAATGCCTGAAATTTGCCTCTGGGGGTTAAGGTAACCGAAATGAAAATTGTGTTCATTTATTAATGAACATTCACCGGTCTATACGTGTTAAAATTACAAAGGCAGATACTCTCTGACATTGGGGTTTCACTTCTTTGGCGATGGAACCTTTGTTTATACACCCTAGAAGGCATCAGTGAAGATGTTTATTGTTTGTAAGGGTGAAAAAAATAGAAGTAACCTCAGTGTCCATTCACAGAGGGAGAGCTAAATAAACCATGGTATAATCGTGCCCTAAACCAGGCGGTTAAGGAGAATGGGGTAGATCTATATTCAAGCATAGAGGCCTCTAAGATATATTGTTGAGTGAAAAAAGCAAGGTGCAAAGCATACAGCTTCTGTCACATAGCCCCTCAGTGAGTATACAGACATAGGGACAGAGGACATAAAATGTCTAGAAGCCTATGTTCCAACCTGACGTCATTTTTGCCCTCCTTGAAGGTGGTGATCCTTAAGAACACGGTTTCGGTTTGAGGATTTAAGGCAGCCAGGTGGTGAGATTGAAATAAAACCAACTTTTACTGGTTTAGGGGCCCTCTTGTCCTTCCTCCCGTCATCATCCGAGGAACAGCTGCAGCTGGGAGAAGGTAAATGACTTTCCTGGGGTTACACTGAGGGTAAATAGCAGAGCTGAGATTCAGATTCAGGTGGGTTCTGCTTCAAAGCCCATTCTTAGTCCGTTTCTCCATGGTGGGGGGAGATGGGGGGCGCAGGGGAGCAGAAGGGGCTTTGCGGGGGGTGGGGTGGACTCCTCACCTGGTTCCCTGCTTGATTTGCCAAATTCCTTCCATTATGCAACTTCTCAGGAATGGCTGATCATGGCCCTGTGCAGGGGTGGGTGGCACCTCCACGACGGGGCCGGGGCCGAGATGCTGGTTAGCTTACTTTTGTGACATCTGGCAGGTGGTTCTCTAGTTTCTTTCATGATAATGAGCCCACTCCTTTTTGTCATTCCATCCCATCCATGGAGAGCTCTGTACAGGAGTAAGTTATTTCTGGGAGGGCATTTGGCTGTCTCCCTGTGACTTCCTCATGGGCCTTAGCTTTGTCATTGATGCCCTGAATGCCACCTGCTTCCCCCAGAGCCATAGAGTCACTGGCTAGATCCCCTTCTCTACAATGAGCCACTTCAACTCCTTACAGGATAGGTCTCCATTCTCCTCCACATTCTCTCCAAAAACGTCCCCTCCAGACTCCCTTCCAAGGCTGGCCCTGTCCTTTTGTAAGGTCGGACCTCCGTGGATGATCTGGGAGTCCGAGGGGCAGCTGATAACCAAATTAGACTGTTTTCGGGAGTTGGTAGAGTGTGAAGCAGAGAGTGGACTAGAGCCCCTCAGGGAGAAGATGCCAGCGATGCTGGGGCTTGCAGCTCACATGCTCCCAGGTGGTTTCGGGGAAGATCTGTCATGGTTCTTGACACCCCACAGGCTGGGCCACTCCAGACCCCCAGCGTGGAACCCTAGCTTGTGGCCAGGATGGCAAAGCCAGGCGTCTCTCCTCCCAGAAAGCATCTCACGGTGGTTTCCGTAAGTTGGTGGCGATTGCATAACTCTTTCACCAACTGCCATGCCGGATATATTTTGCAACCCAGCCCGCTGTGCCACACGTGTTGGCTGGCATGGCCAAGCCTCCCACACAGGCCGGAGGAAGTCTGAGAGTGAAACACAAGTGATGGTGCCTCCCAGGAATCTGCCAGCCACAGGACATGCTCCTCGATCCCTGCCTTGCACACACTCCCCTGCTGGGCATAGCTGGAGGCTCTGGGGCCCCACTATCCTCCAACCAGAGAGGGAAACCATGAATTCCACAGAGCAGCCAAATGGAGGCAAGAAGCCACCATAGTATGCCAACAGCTCTTCTTGGTGTTCATGTGAAGATAAGCCCCAAAAGTTCCATTGGAAGGAGACTCCCCCACCCATCAGTTCATGGGCAGAATCCTACTGGGGCATGTGCCAAGAGAGGATCCACAAGTGTATCAATCAGAGAAGGCATGGTGGAGGCTGAGTTCCAGAGTGAGTTCTGAGGATAGAGGAGGAAAGAATGAGGGGTCCACCGGGTGACAAAAGAAAGGGAAATCCCACCAGCCTAAGCACCAAGGACACTTGTGAGGGGCTAATTGAGGGGGCTTGAGGCTTGGCCATTTGCCCACAGTTCCTTGGGCACTGGTGTTTCAGGGATTGGGGGATGATCCCAAAAGTAAAAGCCAGGGATCTCTGGGAAAAGGGAGCCAAGTATGGAGAGAACTAGGGACACTCCCACATCCTGACAAGGTTTCTGGCAGAGTTAGGAGTGTAGTGGACATTGTAAAGTGTTAGGAAGATCCCCAGATCACCGCCTCCCCAGTTGTCTGGAGAGCTGGCTGCTAATGGCTCTCTCTGAGTTCCTCTCCAGTAACCCCCTGTCAGTTAAAAGAGAGTCACCTCTCCCAAAGCCAGACCCCCTTCTTGGGGACTGGCCAGGGTAGGAGTCTAAAGGCTCAGCCCTTTTGCTTCAACTTGGGACAACTCTGAAGGCCATTTCAACCCTAGAGCTCCCCATGAGTTTGGCTGAGTACTTGTAGTGACTGTGCCACAGCCCATCTTCTCTCTGCCCCATCCTTCTTCCCTTGTTCCCTCACAAGATTCTGATTTTCAGAGCTCACCGATAGACCTCTTGGAGCCTTAGGACCCAACCTGAGAGAGTATGTGGAGCCTACAGTCCTGCTGTATTCAAGGGTGAAGACCTTTGCCATTTAAACTAGTGGTTTTGCTGCTTGCTGGTGCTAGTCTACTCCAGCCAATTATGTTCTCCTGGCCACCCTTGTTCAGGCAGTCTTGGGACTGCCTTAAATCACCAAAGATACGCTCTGGTTGGCAAAAGAAAGAAACTGGCCATTAAAGAACAGATTTGAAGACATATTTGTGCCCAATTGACTTTCTAAGGAGGGTTACTCAGAAGAGTAGAATAAACATTGGACGTTCTTGGTTTGGGTATAGTCACTTGTGAATTACTTTATTTTGTAGATTCTCTAGAACATTTTTGGAATAAGGAAACCATCTGATCGCTTTTTTTTTTTTAAGTAGGCTCTACACTGGGCATAGAGCCCAACGTGGGGCTTAAACTCATGACCCTGAGATCAAGACCTGAGCTGAGATCAAGACTTGAGCTGAGGTCAAGACTTGAGCTCAGATCAAGAGTTAGATGCTTAACTGACTGATGAGTTAAGATGCTTAACTAACTGAACCACCCAGGTGACCCCATCTGATTAACTTTTATTTTTTTTAAAAGATTTTATTCATTTATTTGACAGAGATCACAAGTAGGCAAAGAGGCAGGCAGAGAGAGAGAGGGGAAGCAGGCTCCCCACCGAGCAGAGAGCCCGATGTGGGACTTGATCCCAGGACCCTAAGATCATGACCTGAACTGAAGGCGGAGGCTTAACCCACTGAGCCACCCAGGCACCCCTCTGATTGCCTTTTAATTTCCACAGCAAAAGTGATTATTTACCACACCATACCCAGTCAGAACAAAGCCCATACTAGCCATCAGCACTTTTACTAAACCATCCAGCAGGAGTGATTTCATACACACATATGGGCTCACCTATTTACCAAGTGGCATTCTGTTATTCATCACAGCATTTGGGAACCCCAAACCTTCTTAAGAAAAAAAAGGAGGAGGAGGAGATATTGCTTCATGTAATCGGAAAAACCCGAGTGATCTTCAGGTATGGTTTGATTCAGGGCCTTAAATTATGTCATCAGGGCACCTGGGTGGCTCAGTGGGTTAAGCCTCTGTCTTCAGCCCAGGTCATGATCTCAGGGTCCTGGGATCGAGCCCCGCATCAGGCTCTCTGCTCAGCAGGAAGCCTGCTTCCCTCTCTCTCTCTCTCTGCCTGCCTCTCTGCCTACTTGTGATCTCTCTGTCTGTCAAATAAATAAAAATCTTTAAAAAAATAAATTATGTCATCAAAACCCTGTTAGTTTTCTCTCTGAGATTTTGTACTCAAGCAGTCTTTTCTCTTGTGTGGCAAGTTAGCTACAGCAGTTCTGGACTAACAATCTTCCACAGTTGAGTAGTTGAGTGGGAAGTGAATCTAATTTCCAGCTGCCTAAGTAAAAGTCTTGGGATTCACTTTGCTTGGCCCAGTTAGCTTGGCTTCAGCCAACCCTGAACCAATTATTGTGCCTAGAGAAAACTGCTGTGGCCTGACTGGTCATATCTAAAGTTCATCTGTAAATATTTACTGAATATCTGCTTGGTGTTAGACCCTGTCATAAGTTGGGGATTATACAGATATTGTCATTCATTTGTGCTCAAGAATTCACTTTCTAGTAAGATAAACTGACATAGGACAAACTTTATTTTTTTAATTTTTATTGTATTATTATTTTTTATTATGTTATGTTAGTCACCATACAGTACATCATTAGTTTTTGATATAGTGTTCCAAGATTCATTGCTTACATATAACACCCAGTTGTCCATGCAATACGTGCCCTCCTTAATACCCATCACCAGGCTCACACATCCCCCCCTTCTCTGAAACCCTTAGTTAGTTTCTTGGAGTCCATAGTCTCTCATGGTTCATCTCCTGCTCTGATTTCTGCCCCCCTTCATTTTTTCCTTCCTTCTCTTAATGTCCTCCATGCTATTCCTTATGTTCCACAAGTAAGTAAAACCATATGATAATTGACTTCCTCTGCTTGACTTATTTCATTCAGCATAATCTCCTCCAGTCCATGATGGAGGAGATGTTGCCCATGTTGATGCAAAAGTTGGGTATTCATCCTTTCTGATGGCTGAGTAATAGTCTGTTATGTATATGGACCACATCTTCTTTATCTATTCATCTGTTGAAGGGCATCTTGGCTCTTTTTATAGTTTGGCTATTGTGAACATTGTTGCTATGAACATTGAGGTGCATATGGCCCTTCTTTTCACTACATCTGTATGTTTGGGGTAACTCCTAATTGCAGGGTCATAGGGTAGCTCCCTATGTTTTTTTTTTAAAGATTTTATTTATTTATTTGACAGACAGAGATCATACAAGTAGGCAGAGAGGCAAGCAGAGAGAGAGGAGGGGAGAAGCAGGCTCCCTGCCGAGCAGAGAGCCCGATGCGGGACTCAATCCCAGGACCCTAGGATCATGACCTGAGCTGAAGGCAGCGGCTTAACCCACTGAGCCACCCAGGCGTCCCTATTTCCAATTTTTTGAGGAAACTTCACACTATTTTCCAACGTGGCTGCATCAGCTTCCATTCCCACCAACATTGTAAGAGGTTTCCCCTTTCTCCAAATCTTCTCCAACATTTGTTGTTTCTTGCCTTGTTAATTTTGCCATTCTAACTGGTGTAAGGTGGTATCTCAATGTCATTTTGATTTGAATTTCCCTGATGGCTAATGATGATGAACATTTTTTCATGTGTCTATTAGCCATTTGTATGTTTTCATTGGAGAAGTGTCTGTTCATGTCATCTGCCCAATTTTTGACTTGATTATTTGTTTTTGGGTGTTAGAGTTTGAGAAGTTCTTGGATCTTGGATAGATAGATCTTGGATATCAGCCCTTTGTATGACAAACTTTAAAAATAATCAATTATCTAGTATAATTCACCCAAAGATCCTTTAAGAGGGGCGGTTATATATATTAACTTACTCTGCAGATAAAATAAAGAGAGACTCAGGGAATAATAGCTCACATATAGCCTAATGGACTGATAGGTGCCTAATAAATCCTGATATTGGGTGGAATGGAGCCTTCACAGCCCTCAGCAGGCCTGGCCAGAGAGGGATATGATGAAGACTGGAGATCCTAGAGGAGCCATAGCACTTTGGACCAAGGCAGGAAGAATGCAAACTCCTGAGGCTTCCTCCAGCATGGAGCCTGGGATGGTTTGGTTGAGCCCATGAGCTGCTGAGGAAGCTCTCCAAGTAGCGAGAGTTTCTTTGGCTAGAAGCAATGGAAAAATTGGCTAGAGATGGTCTTAGCATCAGACAGTCATTATCTCATGTAACAGGGAGACTGGAAATAGGCACTCTTGGGTTGATTTATACAGTGGCTCAGGGACAGCATCCAGTACCCCTGGACTGTCTTCTCTTTCCCCTTTGCCAGCCTTGGCAGGATAGCTTTCATCTGTAGGATTGGATCTTCAAGGTCAGAAGATGGTTGCATCAGCCACAGGATTTGTAGCCTTACACAGCAATGTCCAAAAGCCAGATGGAGACAGGGTACCCTCCTTATGCACCTTTGGAAAGAGGAAAATATTTTCCAAAAGCACCCCCAGAAGATCACCTCCCATGTCCAGTTGACCACAATTAGGGTACATGTTCATACCTAGTCAATACAGGACTCAGGTCTAGTGTTGTAACAAACACCCAAAAATAGAAGTGGCTTAAACAAGAAAGATGTTTATTTTTCTCTCAAGTTAGAGTCTAGAAGGTAGTCCTAGGCTGATTTCTATGTCCACAATGAACCGAGACCCAGGTTCTTTCTATCTTTTGTCGCTGCTATTTTTAACTTGTGGCTTTCATCTTGTGATCTGAGATGGCTGTGCCAACTTCTCCCTGCATGTCTTTGTTTCAGGCAACTGGAAAGGGAGGATGTACAGGAGGCATTCCACTTTTCCTTAAAGGCATGGCTCAGAAGTTCAGATGTGACTTCTGCTCATTCCCCATTGGTTCAACTGAATCATATGTCCACCTCCAGGTGCAAAGCAGGTTGAGTAATGTAGGCTTTATTCGGGACAGTTCTGCTACTACAGGAAGAAGAAGGAAATGGAAATTAAGAAATAATGAGCGGTCTCTGCCACAGTATGGAATTATTAGAGGATTAATCTAGGCTAGGTTAAGATTCACCCCCCTGGGGCTGGAGAGAGAACCAGCCCCTCTCAAGTACATGGTTTCCCAATACATAGGCTAATTTGGGATTTGACTGGAAGAACAGATGGAGGAGAATGATGGTTCATAGGTATGGTAGCAGAATTATGACCTCCTAAATATATCCATGTCCTAATCCCTAGGAACCAGGAAAGTTAACTTAGAGGATAAGATTTAGAACTTTAGAGCTGATGAGACTTAGGTGAGATTTTGGGTTCAACAGTGGATTCAATGAGTGTAGGAACCATGAGATGGGATGAATATATCTCCATGTGGGATGCATTTAAATCTTTGAGGGCCAGGAGACTGTGATAGACTGAATAATGGCCTCTAATTATGTCCACATCCTTATCTTCGGAACTGTGAATGTTGGTTTCTATAGCAAAGGGGACTTTGCAAATGTGATGAAGTTAGGGAGATTATTTGAATTATCCAGGTGGACTGCAGGTAATCACAACAGTTCTTGTAAGAGGGATATAGGAGGGGTCAGACTCAGAGGAGAAGTAACATAGCAAGGAAGCAGAGAGTGGAGGGACCTCTTTGAAGATGGGACAAGGGAGAATACAGGAATATGATACAAGGAATACAGACCCCACTGAGAAGCCACTTAGAAAGCTCCAGGGAGACAGATTTTCCCCTCATAGCCTTCAGGAGGAACTGCACTGCTAATGCCTGAGGTTAGCCCAGAGAAACTCATTTCAGACTTCTGACCTCCACAGTTGTAAGAGAATGACATTGTGTTGTCTTAAGCCACTGAGTTTGCAGCAAGAGGAAACAAAAATACAGTAGGCAACCAACAAGTCTGCCACAGCATGACTGAGGAGCTGAAAGTCATCTGATGGCTCTAAGCTGAACAGCAGGGAAGGAAGACAAGTGATGGTGAGTGTGGGGAATAGGAAGCCGTCCTTGGTGTCCCAGTCACACCATGTAGTGAGGGCTTACTGTGTTCCAGGCACTGTGAAAGGCAAGGTTTCCACTTCAATCTTCACAACTCTGCAAGAAGTAGGTATTTGAATAACATGCCTGAAATTGCATAGTTACTAAGTGATAGAAATAGGATTTGAATGGAGATCTGTCTGACACGGGTGTCCAACAGTATGCCCCACATCACATAGCTTCCCACATTTACAAGATATCTTCTAGGTGTGCAAGCTGGAGGAGAAGTCAATGGACTAAGCAATCTATTCATAGTAACAGCTATTGTTTATTGAGAACCTTCTATGTATTAGACACTTGGTATTACTGTTTGTATTACACATAGTTTTTCTGCAAATTCTTATTATTTGTTCCATATTATAGAGGTGGAAACCAAAGCTCAGAGCAATTCATTGTCCATCAAAAAATCACACAGCTAATAAATGACAATATTAGATTTTGAACCCAGGCTCGCTTGACTACAATGACATTGTTCTTCTTGTGACACTAGGGAAATTCATGAGATGGCTGAGAGTCACCAAATTTTGAGTTCCTTGAGGTCGTAATCACTGTCTTATCCAGCTCCACACTCTTAGCATCCAGTGCTGGGTGTGGCAGGTCAATTTGTTGATTTAATCTGTGTTTTAGTTTGTCAAAGTTTTTAAAATACAGAAAAATACAAAAAGAAATCTAATAACTCCCCACAAGGAACATTTTCCTGTATTTCCTTCAGATTTTTTTAATAAAAAAATTACAGATAAAGTAGAAAAATATTTTGTCTTTTTTCTCATCCTTGTGCTTTTTGTTTATTATAAACAACACTACAATGAACATCTTCATATGCAGGAAAACATTTTCCTGGGGTCTGTACCTAACATTTTACTGTGGAAATATTGCTGCTGGGTAGAAAGGCATTTCAATTTCAACTCTACTAGATGTTGTCTAGTAGAGATCAAGTAGTTCCCGCTACTTGATGAATAGAACATCTTTGATAGTTATCTTGTTCTATTCATCTTTCTTTTTTTTCTTTCTTTAACATTAAAAATTTTAACCAAGGTTAATATGCATTGATTTAAAGAGTCAAATAATTCTGCAAGACTTTTTAGGAGAAATAGCATTCTCTTTCCAGGTTGTCTCTTTCAAATGTCCTAACTTACTCTTTTGTTTAAAAAAGATTTGTTTATTTATTTGAGAGAGAGAGCACGTGAGCAGGGGGAGGGGGCAAAAGGAGAGGGAGAGAAGCAGATGCCTCACTGAGTGGAATATCCCCCACCCCAGGCTGGATCTCACAAATCCGAGATCATGACCTGAGCCAAAACTGAGTCAGATGTCTGACTGAGCCACCCAGATGCCCTCTGACTTACTCATAATTCTTACTTTACAGTTTATTTGTTTGAACAAGGACCCAGATAAGATCTATATATTGTGGTGGATTGATACATTTTTCAGATTTCTTTTAATCTGTGATGCTCTTCTTTGTGCCTTGTAAATTATGTGTTGCCCTTTGCTGATCTGCATCCCTGTTAGTGTCTTTTACCATGTTCCTCTCTCTATTTCTTGTTAGATCTTGATGGGATTCAGGTTTGATTTGGGGGAGGCAAAATTCTTTCATAGATGGTGACATCTACTTCCTTCAGGGACACGTAACATCTGGTTGCCTCTTCTTTTGTGATGTTAGTAGTCACTGATGATAGTTACCCAGATCTTTTTCTTCATTACTGATCACAAGCTGATGGATGGTATTCTAATTGTATCATTCATTCATCATTCATGAGCTGACATATGTCTATCAAGACACACTTTCATTCATCAACTCTTTGAAGGCCCTGAGGGGTGGTTTATATAGGAAAGACAGAATAAATGCTTGCTTCTTTCCCTTTTTTAAAGTTTTCAAAATAATGAGTTGGTTCCCTAGTGCTCTTCAATGGTGATGGGTGAGGTGGTTATTGTTAAGTATAGTTATGAACATATGATTTATTTTTTAAAGATTTTATTTATTTATTTGAGGGAGAGAGAGAAAGACAGCATGAGCAGGGAGGGTGCAGAGGGAGAAGCAGGTTTCCTGCTGAGCCCTATGTGGGGTTTGATCCCAGGACCCTGGGATCCTGGGGTTTGAACATGACCTGAGCTGAAGGCAGATGCTTAACAGACTGAGCCACCCAGGCGCCCTGTGATGACTTAAAACACCACAGACTTATTATCTTATTGTTTTGTAGGTAAGAAGTCTGACACAAGTCTCATATATGGGGGCTGACAGGTGCTAACAGGCATGAGTGCTTGCCCCCAGGTAAAGGTCTGTGTTCTACATCCCACTGGAGCCAGCCTGCTGTGGGATCTGAGTGGGACGAGCAGAGCCCTTGGCTTCACCATCTGAGCAGAAGTAGAATTGGGCAAGGTCTTATCTGGGCACCAAAGGTCATCATAAATTGCACATTCTGTAGCCTCTTTCTACTATGAGTGGTTTCCCAGGGCTCACTTTACACCAGGCACAATTTTAGACACTTTATTTGTATCATCTCATTTACTCTTCACCGCTGTCCTATGAAGAAGGTAGTAGTGGTCCACAAGCCAGGGTTTAGCCAGAGAAGAACCAGTGGGAGATCCTCGGTAAGGGATGTATTGCAAGGGACTGGCTTATGTGATGTTTGTGGGGTGGAGGGGGGTTGGGCAAGTCCCAAATCCTTGGAGCAGGTCGTCAGGAAGGACAGGCCAGAACAGGAGCCGCTAACCACACGTGGAACTTTTAGAAAACCTTTGTTCTGCTCTCAAGACCTCAACAGATCGAATCAGGCCCAACCCAATTATCAAGGATAACCTAAGTCAACTAGTTATGGACTACTTTAATCCCACTTCTGAAACACCTCCGTAGCAACACCTGAATTTGCATTTGATTGAATAACCAAGACTGCAGCTTTGCTAAATTGATATGAAAAACACAATCACAGATGGGGAAACTGAGGCACGGCTTGGTGAACCGTCTCGGCTAAGGTCTCGAGGTACTACAATGGCAGACTTGAACCAAAGGGGGCTGGCTCTGGGGTCTATCCTCAACACTCTTCTTCATGCTTCTCATAGACACTGGCTGGTCATGGAGTTAACCTTGACCCTGGCTGCCTTCCTCTATCTCGTTACGTGGGGAATGATGGCAGAAATATATCAGATTTAATGAAGCCGGAAGTATGTCAGATTTAAGATGTGCGGGCTGAGGGCAGGTGGCACCGTGGTTGGGAGTACCAGCTGTGCAGCAAGACTTTCTAGGCTCACATGCTGGCTGTGCTCTTAAGAGTTGTGTGATATTATCACATAGGTTTCTTAACCTGTTGGTGCCACAATTTCCCCATTTGAAGACTTTGCATAAAATAGTATCTGACTTACAGAGTATTGTAGGAATTCAATGAGAAAGCAGAGATAAGATCCTTGGAATAGTAAGCAGTCAATGAAGGTCCGCTCTTAAATTCTGGCTGAAGAACCCATTGTGGCCCCCATACCTTATTGCTGTGGGCTCAACCTGAGGGCTTCCCCAGAGCTGCCTGCTTCTCAGCCCTGCAAATTTTGGCCTGCTAACTCTGTGTCATGGGAGGCTGTCCTCCTGGAGGATTGACAAGAGGAGGCGGCTCCCTTAGCCATAGAGGCTTCTGAGAGATGTGTGGCCTCTGGTACTGCACTGTCCAGAGCTGTGTGCTGGCAAGAAGTGACCCACAGTAACCTGGTCTATGGCTATGCCACCCCCAGGATCAGCAGCAGGTGCCCCAGGCACAAGGGAAGACTGAGGGGCAGGAGAAGGTCTATGGTGGGAAAGGCAGGCTCTCAGGTAGTGGGACTGGCCAGGGAACCACAGGTGTATCAGAGATGTATCAGCAACATACTTGCTGTTCAAGTAGCAAAGACCACGGACTGTGGTAGGGTGGGCTCCAGCAGCCTTCGCTAAGGGAAGGAGAAACAGACTGGTCCCCAGGCCCCACCCTGAGCCTCAGTCACACTCTGCTCCTGCAATCCTGGGACAAGATTGGTGCCAAGCCCCTGAGCTCACCCCAGACTTCTCCCCAGCCCCCATCGCTGAATCAGCTAGCTTCTGCTTTGTAAGAAACCACCCCAAGAATTAATGGCCTCAGATGACAACCATTTATTATCACTCATAAGTCGGTAAGGGCAACTGGGTGGGTCTGCTGATCTGGACTGGGGTGTGCTAATCTTTGTCCTTGTTGTTTTGCCAGGATGTCATGTAAATGGAATCAAACAGATGACCTTTGAGTCTAGCTTCTTTATTATTATTATTAAGTTTTCATTTAAATTCTGGTTAGTTAACATACAGAGTAATATTAGTTTCAGGTGTATAATATAGTGAGTCCCCACTTATATACAACACCCCCTGCTCATCACAAGTGCCCTCCTTTATCCCCTTCACCTATTTCCCCCACCCCCCACCCACTTCCACTATGAAAACCATCAGATTGTCCTCTATAGTTGAGTCTCTTGTTTTGCCTGCTTTCTTATTTGTTCCCTTTTGCTCCATTGTTTTATTTCTTAAATTCCACGTATGAGTGAAATCGTATGGCATTTGCCTTTCTCTGATTTCACATAGCATAATACCCTCTAACTGCATCCACATTGTTACAAAGGGCAAGATTTCATTCTTTTTTATGGCTGAGTAATAATCCATTGTATATATACACCACATCTTCTTTATCCATTTATTGATCGATAGGCACTGCTTCTATATCTTGGCTATTGTAAATAATGCTGCTATAAACATAGGGGTGCATGTATCTTTTTGTATTAGTGTTTTTGTCTTCTTTGGATAAATACCCAGCAGTGGAATTACTAGGTTGTATGGTGATTCTGTTTTTAATTTCTTGAGGAGCCTCCATATTGTTTTTCACAACAGCGGCCCCATTTGTATTCCCACCCACAGTGTAAGAAGTTTCCTTTTTCTTTTTTTAAAATATATTTTATTTTCACATAATCTCTATGTCCAATGAGGGGCCTGAACTCACGATCCCAAGATCAAAAGTTGCATGTTCCACCAACTGAGACACCCAAGGGCCCTGGGGGTCCCTATTTCTCCACATCCCCACCAAGAGTCTAGCTTCTTTCATCCAGCATAATTGAGATCATCTGTGTCATTGTGTGTATCAGTAGATCATTCCCTTTTGTTGTGTATTTGTTTCCTATTGCTTCTGTAGCAAACTGAAACAGTGGCTTAAAACAGCACAAATTTATTATCTTACAGTCCTGGAGTTCGTAGCTCCTAACCTCAAGGGGTTGGTTTCTTCTGGAGGCTTCTGAGGGGAGAATCCACTTCTTGGG
The DNA here is from genome assembly GCA_003697995.1 of Taxidea taxus jeffersonii. Classification (NCBI taxonomy): domain Eukaryota; kingdom Metazoa; phylum Chordata; class Mammalia; order Carnivora; family Mustelidae; genus Taxidea; species Taxidea taxus. Next base: position 1,408 of record ML101352.1, on the reverse strand, counting down.
CTTTTCTCCTAGTGGTCACCTATTTTCCTTGGCTTATAACCTCTTCCTCTACCTATATTCCAGCTACTGCTTCCAACATCACACAGCTTTCTCCTCTGACTGACTCCTCCCGAACCTCCCCCCTGCCTCGAGATTACACTGGGCACATCCAGATAATCCAGAATAAATCTCCCATCTCAAGATCCTTAACTTAATCACATTTGCAAAGCCCATTTTGCCCTGTAAGGTAGCACCTTCACAGGTTCTGGGGATTCTGGTGTGGACATCTGTGTGGGGACCATTATTCTGCCAACAACCGCCCAGTAATAATCCATTGTGT
>RCUC01129026.1:0-31366 GCA_003697995.1 Taxidea taxus jeffersonii | reverse complement strand
TTTTTTTTTTTTTGAAACAAAGCCCTGAGAATATCTGGATTGGTTTTTACATAGCTAGCTTCCATCATTTTATCATACTAGGTTATATTAGAAACCTGAAATTTTATAGCAACATGATTTTTAGCAGACTGCCTTACCCTTGTTAGCAAATGCAAACTTTCACATTCTATCATTCCATTAAAGGTCAACTATAATATTTAAAAGATCAATGTGGAACTAATCATAAGTTTTGGTTCACTGCTTTAGTATTTCATTTCACAGTTACCAAAGTTAGAAGAAATTGAAAATATTACACATTGAATAATTAGAGCTTTGTCATTTGAGGAGGTAAGGTTAAAAGGAATATCATTTTTATGGGGAAATCATTAAAGGCTTGTAAATAAGTGAGTATAGTTAATCTATAGGAAAGGAAAATGTACATTCTCTTTTTTTTAAGATTTTATTTATTTATTTGACAGAGTCACAAGTAGGCAGAGAGGCAGGCAGAGGAAGAAGCAGGCTCCCTGCTGAGCAGAGAGCCCGACGACTTGGGGCTCAATCCCAGGACCCTGAGATCATGACCTGAGCTGAAGGCAAAGGCTTAACCCATTGAGCCACCTAGATGCCCCGAAAATGTATATTCTTAAAAGACAATCTGAGTGCCTCTTTTAAAAGAACACTGACCCCTTGGTTAATCACATAAATGGAGGGGAAGATTATAGTAGATAATCTCAGTTTCTAAGTGGTAGGATATGGTCACAAGAAGAAGCAAACAGAAAACAGGGCCCTATATGATACAAATAATAGTCATGAAAAATAGGCCAATATAGATTATAATTACCACTAACATAACATCTGTGACATGGCTGGATGTCAAAAAGCTCACACGAGAAATCATGATTGTAGGTCTTTTGTGTGTAGTTTAAGTGAGCAACAGCAATGTGTTCTCAGGTGCCCTTTTCATAATTTTCTGGCTTCTCTCCAGCTGCCACTCCTGGCTGCACATCTAGCCCTCTCTCACTTGCAAGGAGTCTCACTTGCACAGTTTATCCAAACTTGAAGGAGTGCAATTAAGCTGTACAGCTTGGGTTCCATGCAGACATGTTAACATCTTTCCCTTCCTGTAGGTCTTACAATTTTAGGGAAATGGAAGTGTTCAGACTTGGAAAGGCACTTAGCTTATTAAGTCCGACTGTGGTATTAAAGGTACTAACCACAGAAAAAAACAGACTACCCTCTGTCTTTTTATCACTCTGCACAGAAGATTGAATCTCCTTTGGGAAGCCTCCCTTCCCAGAGAGTTGAGGGAAGAGCAGGTTTTTCAAGAGCTTTTTGGAATTTTCCATCTGAACCAGTAGGAATGATAGGCAAAACTTGAGTTTACCTTTATAAATTACTTTCCCTGGCAATATAAACTTTTTTATATAGGCTCAAAATTAAACCCCTACATGAACATGGAAAAGCAACCAGCAAGACCAGAAAATACTTTAATCATTATTATATTAGTATATTAAAAATCCCTCATACAAAATTTTGTCTTGTTCTTTGGGGAGTAGCATTATCAAAAGCTATGTTTTCTTAGAAGGCCTTGAATGCTATGAAATGTGATTCCTTCATTTGTACTGGTATAGGATATTGGTATATAGCTCTACAAGTGTATGTGTTTGTATAGACTAGAAATACCAGAATTTTTGAACAAAGAAATGGTTTCAACATGTACAAAGCAAATGGTTCCAAGTAGTGAGATTTAATAGCCATTAACTACCATGGTCAAAAAAAACACATGTGCCATTACACAGGCATGCCATTGATCATATCCAAATACCTACAACAGCAGCTATCACCTCTTGCACCAGGAGGAATTACACAGAGTCCACAAATTACAAAGGGTTCAGTCTACTGAATGTTACTTATAGCAATTATTAAATACATAAAAGCACTGTTATAACACAGAGTCTGTGGCTTTATTTCATTTTACTTTTTTTTTTTTAATGTAGAAAGGATTCATCTACTCAACAACACTGTAGCCACTAGTATTAAATTCAAACCATGGCTAGTGCCAGCATCTCCACTGATGTGAAAACAAGGAAACATATATACATTTAAAGAGCACCTGCCTAGTTCTGGAGAAAGTACAAAAGAAATTCTAGGAAAAAAACCAAGGGAATGAAAAGAAAAAAAAGGAATATTTTTATCATCACAATTAAGAAGATACTGATGATGAATCCTGACTGGTTGTTCTAAGCACTTTTCACATACTATCCACTGGATTTTTCACAAAATTAGACAGGAGGCACTATTTCCAAAGCATTTTTTTTAAAAAGATTGTGAATTTAATGCCACAGGAAATAAATATCAAAGTCAGAGTTTGAACTCAGGCAACCTGATTTCAGGGTCATAGAGCTTGACTGCCTCTCCTTAAAAGTACCAAGGTGTTTCTTTTCTGGTCTAGTAAACTTTCACCTCAACTGGTGAACCAACTATCATTAAGTTCTTCCCTTTCCAAGGGCCCATTAGAGATTGTGTGATATGAGAAAGGTCTCAGATATAGTCTTAAAATAGAGATTGTATTTGTCAGTAAGAATATTGTAATGTGGTAGGACTAAGATTATCACATACCAAATAATTAGCTGGTAAACCACGACTAACTAGAGCAAGGGTTGGCAAAAGTTTTGTTAGGGACCAGATGGTAAATATTTCAGACTTTATGGGCCATATAATCCCTGTAGCAACTACTCAGTTCTGCCCTTGCAGACACAGACAATATGTTAACAGACAGGCGTGGATGTACTTCAGTAAAACTATTTTATAAAAACAGGGAGGGTGTGGGGCAGCTCAGACATAATTTGTGGACCCTTAATCAAGATTACCCATTGACACCTCATGAAAACAAACCAATTCTAATCTTCCATTTCCCAGGAGGTGGTATTTCTTTTATCCAAAATTCATAAAATCCTCAGAAGCCACAGGGTTGGGGAACTGTCTTACTGTTGAGAAACAAACATACTTTGATATACCTTCCCCCAAATTTAATGAAAATGTAGCCATGGTTGACAATAAAAAAAAAAAAAAGTTTGGATTTTCCAGAAAAGGTAATCTTTTAGCAATTCTTGAAATCATGTAATATTTGTGTTTGACAGGATGATATGAACAAGTCTCTTATCTGTGTGGTTATATCTCCATACAAAGGCCCTAGTTTTGTTATACACAGAATTACACTTTATCATTTGCTGTTGAGCCATTAGCCACCGCCTCTTCTTATTCTCAGTTAGGAAGAGATACTCCCCCTACTCCCTTCGAGAGAGAATAGAGTCTATAGCCATTTGCTGCCAGTGCTGTTTAGTGTAAACAGTGATTCAGGCTAGTTTAATTCAACAATTTACAAATGACCTACTTTATGTCAAACTAATCTCAACATTCAATAATTCTGATATCAGTCATAACATATGTACAGATAATTAGTCATAGAGGTGAACATCTTAATTTCTCTTTATATCAAGAGTCTATGAGATTTAATGTTGATAGGAGCTGGCATCTTTAAATGCTTTTCTATCATATATTCTCAGATGCTGAAATAAAATTTAGGTCTAGCCACTCATTAAAATCAAACAACTCAGTGTACAGTAGTGCAGTATGTAGTAATATAGTATGTAGATGACAAGTTGTAGCAGAAAACTTATCGGTCCCCTCTCTACCAAAAGTTTTCTATTTCCTATGTGCTAAATAAGTCACTCTCCAGCATAGCCACTGAGTCTTCATAACGTCTAAATTGGCTTAGGAGGCAAAGAGTTAAGCTTGCCATCTAGAATTGTGTAGCCCTTGGGTTGTGCCATTTTTATGGATCATCTAACTCCCCAAATTAGGTGCTTAGTTCATATTTTAAAGACTTCAAAACTTCAAACATCCTTTTGTCTGTTCCTCATTGCTTGCTGCTCAACTAAATGTTTTTCGCTATGGGAATAACAGTTTCTCACAAAGCTAGACCCAGGCCTTGACAAACAACTCTGCAGCTTTCCTGAGAGTGGCCAGCAGAAAAAACTACCACCTCCAAGAATTAGGGGGAAAAAAAGATCACATTGACTCTAGTACTTATGCAATTTTTATAAGTCTCTTATAGTTGAATCATTGCACTGTAACAAAACCTTTATTAAATTAGCTATTGGGGGGCAGGCACCTGGGTGGCTCAGTGGGTTAAGCCTCTGCCTTCGGCTCAGGTCATGATCTCAGGGTCCTGGGATCGAGCCCCGCATTGGGCTCTCTGCTTAGCAAGGAGCCTGCTTCCCTTCCTCTCTCTCTGCCTGCCTCTCTGCCTACTTGTGATCTCTGTCTGTCAAATAAATAAATAAAATCTTTTTTAAAAAATTAACTATTGGATGGCAAGCTTTCTGAGAATAACAATTAAGATGGCTTTGTCCTTTATTACTGCTTCAAATCACTGCAACCATGCGCTCATGTTCATTTTTACATCTTCTCTGGTGACAAAGTTATTAAAGGGCATTGCTAGATAAAGTGGGGGTACACAGTGTAAATGACGATGACTTTGTGTTTTGTGGGACAAGAGTCTCAGAACAGTTTTTAAAAAGCAGTTGTTGAAGAAATAAATAAATAGATAAAATAAAAAGTAGTCGTTGTACTTTTAGACCCCAAATGCAAAGCATGATTTCCTATGGGACTTCTATGTTACCCGCTCTAAGCTGTGAGTTCCTGGCTTTTGTGGACACCTGACCTCTAATTACTTGTTCATCATGTGCTCCCCAACACAAGTTGCAGTGGGAATCCATGGTAGATGAGAAGCATGCCCGCTAATGGAACATATAACATGTACACTGTGCAACTCCAGTACAAAATTCCTAAAACATATAATAAAACCCTTTTCCATCAATAAGTACTTAGTAGTCCGGGTAAAAGCTAAAGCAAATTGGGAAGAATAATACCAAACACTTCCTAATACAATAAATAGGAAAACAAGCCCTTCCAATACACACAACTTAAATAAGCTATGCCAGGGGCGCCTGGGTGGCTCAGTGGGTTAGAGCCTCTGCCTTCGGCTCAGGTCATGATCCCAGGGTCCTGGGATCGATCCCCACATTGGGCTCTCTGCTCAGCAGGGAGCCTGCTTCCCCCTCTCTCTCTGCCTGCCTCTCTGCCTACTTGTGATCTCTCTCTCTCTGTCAAATAAATAAATAAAAATCTTAAAAAAAAAAGCTATGCCATTTCCTTGCCTTCATGTTTATTAGCAAAAAAAGAACTCAAGGAACAATGATTTTAAATCTTTGAACCTCGCGTGTGTCTATCTATGACAAACAGTGACAAAGGCATTTATAGTTTTCATTAGCAGCAGTTGATATTTCCTGCCATCAGAGATGGTTTTGCATTGCAGTGAAGCAATTCAATGAACTGACCCCAAGGTTTTTCAAGAGGCTTTCTGTTTCTTGTTCCAACATAGCACCTCTATACCTCAGCTCAAAATTGCCACCAAGTGGACAGACAAACACTGTTGTGGTTGTATGACAAATGGCTGGTTCCCACTTGAACCGAACAAAACACAACCACCAGCATTTCTGAAATACCCATCATGCACGAGGAGTGTAGCATCTTCTAGATGCTGCAGAGGAAACACTCCTCATAATGAGGGAGGAGGGCGAAGCCTCATTACGCAGCCGATGTTCTCCAGACTTCAATACATACATATCCTTATCTTACTGTAATTCTGTAAGGGGAAATAATACCCTATTAACGCCACTGTGACTGAGAATGAGGGCAACACCCAGCTTGGGGAAGGCTTTCTTATTGCCCATAACTGTTTAATTATAGGAACAAGAAGCTCCTGAACACATAAAACCGGAATCATTTCTAAAACTACTGATACTATTGAAGGGACCAATAATGTGGAGGTTATGTGGACCGCCCCCCCCCCTTTTACAGTCCTTCATGGAGATGCAGTTCTAGACATGCTAGTGGTGACATATTACTCACTATAGTACTGTAACCCGGGCTAAGCAGGTACACGGATGAGACCCATCTGCATTCCTTGCTACTAAGCTGTCTCTCATCCCACTGGGACACCCTGACCTTTCAAACTGTAGACCTTAGCATATATGAAACCCCAATGGAAGAGAATCTATAAACATATTTGATAAACCAATTTATTTAATTTATTTAATGAAATACCAAATTTATTCAAATGTGTAATCCTAAGTCCTTTTTAGGCTAATCCTCAGCTTCTAGCACTATTTATTTTGCACTATAAAATGCATCTTCTCTCTTGGAAGCATGGGCACCAAAGGGAGGAACAGTAACTTTTAATGGGCACGGTTAGAACTAGAAATTTTTATCTGAAAACCATAAAGCTTTTAAAAATGAATTTGCAAATGTAATTGAGCTCCTAATAGCTGCTACTGATAGTAATTAAAGAAATCTCATTTCCCTAAATTAAACATAATGAAATGTTTTCAAGATCAAATAAAACTAGAAAATGCCATCAGGGTGATGGAATTTGCCTCTAAAAGTGGTGTTCCGGAGTTTGCAGAGAAGCTTCAGCTGCTAGCAAAAGCCAAAGGCTTATAGGGTTGTGGGTAATGGGGAAGACATTTTCACTGTTTTATGCCAACTTTTATTGACTGATAACCAATCTGAAAGGCAGTATATTGCCAGGGCTTCACACTGCAATGCTTATGCAAATCTAACATACACCCTTTAAAGCTCTTCTGTTAGGGTCTTTAAGGAGTTTGTTATTTAATTAAATGTCAGCTTATCCTCAGTTCAACTTGTGCATTTCATACTCTTAATGTTTAATTTTTACATTTCCATTACTTTTGCCTTTTCTTAGAGTAAAAATGGCATTTGGGGACCATAGCGACATTCATCCTGGCCTCTGCTAACAGTCCAGGAAGTGCTTCAATAGCTCAGAATCACTGCCTGCTTCCCCCTTTCTGCATGGTCTCAAAACAAGACCAGAAACAAAAACAAGAAAACAAATATGTAAATGTGTGTGTGTGTGTAAACTGTATAATTTTTCTATTTTAGCAGCTTAACAGTCTGGTGGTCAAGAAGTTTTTCCTTATGTTGGATCAAAATATTGTGTGACTTGATTTAATTCCTTCTCTTATTATTTAGCTTCTATGAATCTAAGAAACAGTCTCATAACCCTTCGTAAAAATGCTTTATTCCAGGAGAACATAGTTAGGTCAGCTTTAGCCTTTTATTAACAGACTCCCCACTTCTTTTATTTTCACACCTATGTATGGTATGTCATATATTTGTGTGTCTTCTTAACCAATTTTTGATCATTTTTGCCTCATTTTTCTGTTACTTTCACATTCCCTTTAAAACCGGTTGTGAAAATCGGATACAAAACTACACCAAGAGTAAGATTAGTGTCAAACTCAGCAAAGAGCCACTGATGGCTCTTACTAAATGTCAGGGCTCTATTCTGCATCCCTGCTATCTCCCCACATCATCACACCTTCTCTGCCAAGAGCCCTTCCTTTGCTTGTTGAAATACGTGTAATATGGGCTCAACAAATACCTATCCTGGACTGACTGTCATCTAACTTTTAGTCTAGAATGACTTTTTTTCCATCCATTTTTTTCCTCCATCATTAGTTCCTTGATTATCTTGCCCATTGAAATGGTGATTTGTTTTCTTAACCCTAATGGAGCACATTGCTTGCATTAATTAATTAATTCATTGACTATTAATTGCTTATTTTGTGCCAACCACTCAATAGGTATTCCCAGTTCAATTTAGAATAAGACAAGATTCCCATCCTGAAGATATTTAAAATCTAATCAGTGATATTCCTTTCAAGTAAGACTTATTTAATTCATTTTACTTTGTGCATCTGTTACTTAAAGTATAAATTAACCATCCCATGTCACCATTCCTTTCAAACTGAGGGGTAAGCACTTGGTAACATTCTATTTGTTGAATTGGTCACTCGGTCACAGGTTTCATTTGTGAACATTCAGTGAACTCATGATAATTTTTGTATCAGTGAACTCATGCATATTTTTGTAATATATATTCACTTCAATAAAAAGTAAAAAAAAATGAGAAAATCTAGGCGATTTAGATACAACACCAACAGCATGATCCATGAAGGAAGAAATTGACAAGCCAGACTTCATTAAAATTAAAATCCTAATAAAAGAAAAAAATAAAATCCTATTCTCTGTAAAAGACACTGGTAAGAGAATGAAAAGACAAATCAGACTGGGAGAATATCTTTGCAGAACACATATTTGATAAGGGACTGGTATCCAAAATATTCAAAGAACTCTTAAGATTCAAAAATAAGTAAACAAACAATCCAATTAAAAAGACTGGAATAGACATCTCACCAAAGAAGTTATACAAATGGTAAAAGGGCTATGAAAGGATGCTCAGCACCATATGTTATTAGGAAACTAGAAATTACGGACCCCACGGTGGCTCAGTTGGCTAAGCATCCACCTTTGGCTCAGGTCATAATTCCAGAGTCCTGGGACTCTGGGCTCCTTGCTCAGCAAGGAGCCTGCTTCTCCCTCTGCCTGAATTCGCCCTGCCTGTGCACTCTCATGCTCTCTCTCTCTCTCTCTCTCTCTGACAAAATAAGTTGATAAAATCTTAAAAAAAAAAAAAAAAAAAAAAGAAAAGAAAGAAGAAAACTAGGAATTAAAAGAGCAATGAGATACCACTACATACTTTTTAGAATGGCTAACACCCAAAACAATGACAAGATGAAATGCTGGGGAGGATATGGAACAACAGAAATTATCATTCACTGCTGATGAAAACGCAAAATGACATAGCCAGTTTGGAAGACAGTTTGGCAGTGAATTGCAAGGCTAAACATGGGCTTCCTAAATAATCCAGCAATAGCAAAAAAAAAAAATAAAATAAAATAAAAATAAATAGTAAATAATAATCTAGCAATTCCAATTCTGGGTATTAATCCAAATGAGTAGAAAATTTACATCCACACAAAACCTGCACGTGAATGTTTATAGGAGATTTATCCATAATTGCAAAAACACAGAAGCAACCAAAATATCCTTCCATAGAGGAATGGGTAAACAAACTGTGGTATATCCATACAATGGAATATTATTTGGTGGTGAAAAAGAAATGAGCTATCAAGTCATGAGAAAGCATGGGGGAATATTAAGTGCTTATTACTAAGTGAAAATAAAAAAAAAACACTGAAAATGTTGCAAGCTATATGATTCCAACTATATGACATTCTGGAAAGAAAAACCCTTAAATAAGGTCAGTGATTGCCAGGGATTCAGGAGTGAGGGGATGAATACAAAGGTATCACAAAGGGGACTGTTAGGGCAGTGAGATTATGCTGTACGATTCTGCAATGGTGGATATGTGATATTATGCATCTGTTGAAACCCACAGAATTGAGCCTGAACATAAACTATAGACTTCAGTCAATAATTGGTTCAACAAATTGTAACAAATGTACCACAGTAATACAAAATATGAATCACAGGGGCAACTGGGGAGTTGGGGAGGGTAATATGGAAACTCTGTCCTTTTTGCCCAACTTCTCTGTAAACCTACAACTGCTCTATTCAAAAAGTCAAAAAACAAACTGGTTTGATGGCTCCAAACTACTGAACTGTGCTTCATTCAAATCTAATCAGATTAGTCCAGGGCTCATAGACACTAAATGACTCCCTCTACCTTCAGGATAAAGTTTAGACTCATAGGCATGTAATGCAGAGATGCTGGTAATCTAGTCCACTCAATCTAGTCCCATTTGAAGCCATTTGCTCTGGTGCAGCCAAGCTCCTGGCACAGCTCCCCATTGTTGTTTTACCTCATCCTAGAATACCTCCCCTCTCAGCAAATCTCCATCCCTTTGTCTGTTTAGTCAACTCTTACTCAACCTGAGGCCCACTTTAATAGCTCCCTATCCTTGAAGTTTTCCTTACTACTCTTGAGTAAAATGAGCACCTCCTTCTTCTGTCTTCCAACCATACGCTCTTCTTGTATATTGTGACTGTTCATATTTCTGCCTTATTGCTAGTGTCTGAACAACCTGAGGGCAAGGACCATGCCTGAATTATCTTTTCACTCACTGGTGGAGAGTAACTGTTTGGTAAGATTTTACTGAACAATCCCGTCAATAAATGACACAGAGAAATTCTTTAAATTATGATTAGTAGTATTATGCAACCCTTGTGAGATAAATGTGTATCACAAATGTTAACGCAGTAAAGTGATTTCTATGAGGGTCTGAAATCATATGGATTTGGTATCTGCCATTCTGACGATATAATTTACCATTGCAATGACACTTAAAGGTCATGGTAGCATTGCTTGTTCATTAAAAACTCTTTCAAAGACCAGATGTCTCAAGCAAGATTTTGAAAAGTGTGAGACCACAATCCAATTCCTGGTCGAATTTTTTGATGAGCACCACAAGGGCAGACAGCCAATATGTGACAGATTAGAGAGAGATGCATATGCTTTATATGCCAGACATATACAAGTCAGAGACAGTGTTCTGTTTAGAAAATTAAGGATTCTGATTAAACATTCTTGACCAGGTGAAAAGCCAATTCTGTTCAGTAGTGTGAGTTCAAGATTAATGTGCTTATAGAAGAAAAATCACAGGGGCGCCTGGGTAGCTCAGTGGGTTAAAGCCTCTGCCTTCGGCTCAGGTCATGACCTCAGGGTCCTGGGATAGAGCCCTGCATCAGGCTTTCTGCTCAGCGGGGAGCCTGCTTCCCTGGCTCCTGGCCCCCTGTCTGCCTCTCTGCCTACTTGTGATCTTTGTCTGTCATATAAATAAATAGCATCTTAAAAAAAAAAAAAGAAGAAAAATCACAGGTCAGTCTCATCATTTCAACATGCATGTTGGGTTGAGAATCTGTGTCTGGGCTACTTTTCTTTCTTCTTAAAGTCTCTGCTTTGGCAATTCCATTTATTCTAAAATCTGAGCCATTATCTCCATGTGAGGGGCTCCCTGGCCTGTATGCTCATTAGTGCAGGGGCATGATACCTTCCATTTGCCTTCCCTGACTAATTTTCTACCCTTTTCCACACTGATCCCTACTCAGGGAGGCTGCCTTAACTGGCCTCATTAATAGGTTTTGTGCTTTCCGGATTCCTGTCAGGTCTGGTCCAAAAGCAGCCCCAGGAGGAGATCAGAGGGGGTTGCAGGGCAGTAGATTTGCTTTCCTAACTCAACAGTTTTCAATGCTGTGTGTTAGTGCACATCAAAATCACACAGAGGAGGGCTTATTAACACACACATTGTTGTGACCCCTCCTGGCACATTGGATTCAGTAGTGCTGGGATGAAGCCTGAGAATTTACATTTCCAACAAGGTCCCAGGTGATGTTGCTGCTGGTCAAGAGCAACACTTCCTCCCTGAAAGACAATTCTGAGCTACTGATATCCTTCCGCCAAAAGTCACTGCTCCTCTCAAAGCGACCCATTCTACAGGATTGTGATGGTTTCATGTGTCATTTCATGTGTCAACCTGGCAAGGCCATAGTACCCAGATGTTTGATCAAACATTATTCTAGATGTTGCTGTGAAGGTGTTAAGATGAGATGAACATTTCATTGCTGAAATTTGAGTAATGCAGATGACCCTATAAATTGTAGGTGGGCTTCATCCCATCTATTGAAGGCCTTAATAGTAAAACAATGACCTCTCCAAAAGGAGGATCTCCAACAGATACCCGTGGACTTGAACTTCAACTGTCCCCTGGGTCTCTGTGTACTACCACACAGATCCTAGACTTGGCTAAGCTTCTACAATCATGTTAGTCAATTCCTCAAAATAAATATCTGAATAGAAGATGGATGTGGGGGCAGGGAGAGGGAGGAAAAAGGAATAATATGCATATAGACACATACGAAACATGCACACACACATCCTGTTAGCTTTGGCTCTCTGGAGAACCCTGACTAGTACAAAGACAGTCCATCCAGGGAACATGTTTCCTACATTTCTCTTCAGATAAGAGGGTGTCATTTGACTGCTTTACAGTCTCATGTCTGCACTGTCTCTTGAGTGTCCCTATTTCCACACTTTTGTAAACAGTCCTTATGTAATAAACTCTTCTTGAATTGTCCTATTTCAAATGCGTAATCTATTTCCTGTAGGTATCCCAGCTGGTACCATGCATCTTAAATTCAACAAGTGGAAAAGTCAACTTGCCTTCTTTCTTTCAAAGCCTGCTCTTCCTGCTGTGCTCCCTCTTGTGATAAATGGCTTCCTCCCAGGCACTTGTAAGCTCAGCATCAGTTTTTGACTTCTTGTAATTGTTGGTTCAACTTTTTAGGTTCTCCACCATTCTGGAAGTCCCTTAGAATAGACCATAATAGTCCCCTAGAATAGACCCTTAGTCTTTATATCTTCAGAGCCTAAAGCAGCATGTACTAGACATCTTAGAGGTGACCTCAAATTACGTACTGAAGAAATTAAAAAAAATAAAATTATATGGAACCTTACTGATTACATATGCTTTCGTATCCATTGTTTTCAAACCCCAACAAGCAAAGACATTCCAAAGGGCAAGATTCACTACTAACATGTTGGGTATTGGCTTTGCTTCCATAGTAATACTTCTGTCTACCTCTTCTGCATTCCCATTTCCAGAACTCTGCTTCATGATTCTATTATTTGTGACCTAGATCATTGTATTAGCCTTCTAATCTGTTTCCTTGCCTCCAATCTCCTGTTTCTATAATCCAGTTACATCTTAAGTCTCTGACCATGACTTTCTCTGTATTTCATGACCATTCTACTAGCCAACTAAGATAACCCACATTTCTCAGTTTTTATATGTGAGAGTATTCACAAGCTGGTCCCAAGCAAACTTCTCCAACTAATCTTATCACTTCTTTGTATGGAATCTCTACTCCAGGTGCTATTCACCTATACCTTAAACACACTCTGAATATTTCCAACTCTGTGTCATCCTAATCCCTTTCTTTGAAAGCATTTGCTACTCATTTTCATATGCATGTATCAGAACCAAGTTCCTGTCCTATTTCTGCCACTGTGCCAACCTACAATGATTTCTCATTGCCTCAGATACTTTCAACAGTTATTGCCTACACCTCACATATGTAGTTTATGTATATATGCCTCATTTCTCAAAGCAGACTGTAGGTCACCAAATGGTCTACCAAATGGTGTTCCACTTCTTGTACCCAGCCAGCCTCAAGCATAGTCGTTGCCATAGCACAACAATGATATTCAACAGACCCTTCAATGTATATACCCATGGCCTATGAAAAAGTAGACCTCTAAAGAACCAGTACTTTTCTCCTACTTCAGGGCATTAATAATACACAGAGGAAAGGGTTTCCATCTGAATGGCGTTTACATATTTCAGAAGAGGAAGGAGACTCTATATTTAGCTAATTTTATTGAGTGCTTTTTGTGAAAATAGTACTTCATTATGTGCTTTGATTCATGGTTTAGGCATTTCTGTTTAGGAGGATTATTTTTGTTGTTTTTATGTTTTTTGCTTGATTATTTTTGTTGTTTGTTTCTGTTTTGGATAAAGAGTCTTTGTGTGTGTGTGTCTGTGTGTGTGTGTTCTTAAAATATACTCCCAGATAACATAACTCAGAAGATTTGAATGTGGCTCAGGAATCTCCATATTAATAAGCACCTTAGGTATTTAAAATGCTAGTGGCTTTTTTGTGTTTCTTAGTTTTTATTTGGCTCCCATTTTGAGAAACACTGAAAGAGTGTATAAAAGAAGAAACAAAAATCGCATGTTATTGATGGAACATTGTAAATAACACTATTAAATGGAAATGCTTATTCAATTAATTTTGGTATTTTCATTTTTTAAAAAATCGTGTAATCCAATAAATTGGGTATTTTCCAATTGAGAAAATGATTCTCCATTTGCCTCACAAATCATCCCATATAACTGAAGGTATACTAGCTACTGTTTTATCTCATAAAGCACTGGGAGAGGGTAGTATGGATGTTATATGGTATAAAGCATTTTATGCAATTCAACTAAAGGGTGAATATGCTTCTAAATGAAAGAGGGTATGGATAGCCAGAGATAGAAGTATTGCTCCATACATACAAAGCTAAGCAGAAATCAGACAACTGTCCTTTAGGAAATTCAAAATATTCCATCTCTCCTTTCTGTTTGCTCTTGGTTAGAGAGGTTTTCATTGAAACCCTTTTGTGGCAAGTGCTGAGTATATTTGCTATCATTGTGTTCTTTGATCTCAGTATACTGCATGCAGCTATAGAAACAGGTAATGTGGGCAAATAGGAAGAAAACAAACTGCTGCCTGCAGATTATTTTTTTCTGGGCAGTTAAGGGAAATCCAAGATGATTACAAATTTTCCTCCATTTATTTTTAAGACATGAATAGCAATATACACTTCAATCTTCAGAATGGAGGCCTCACCTTTTGAATTCATTTTGAATTATAAGTTAAGAAAATTCATTGCGCTACATTCATCTGCTCATTCAAAAATATCACAGAGATTTTATATCAGACACAGAAATAAGGCACTACCTACTGCCAGAGACACTAGCACCCAGGTGTCCTATTCATGTCCGAGAAGAATGGAGTCTCCATTGCCACGACAACCCAAGAGTTACATAACCTATTTCCTCATTTCTATATTTGCTCTACCACTTGCTAATCTACATACTTTAGTTTTTTTATGGTCTCAATCTATTTTATATTCAAGCAACAAAACTACCTTACCAAATAGAACTTAGATTACTAGCCGCTGGTTCAGTAACACAAAAAATTATCTCAGGGATTATCAATCTTTCAATTACTCAGTTGACAATGAAAGTTATTGAGAACCTACTGGTGTTCTAGGCACTGGCGGTAGGGGTAAAGGAGGGAGAGAACAAGGAACAGATACAACACATGGCTTGGCTCTTAAAGACAGATGGGCTGGATAATGGCACCTAAAAGATGTCCACATCCCAATTCCTGGAACAAGTGAATTTGACAAAAAGGATCTGGCAGCTGTAATTAAGGTTACAGGTTTTAAAATATGGAGATTATTTTGGATTATAAATATGGGACCAATCTAATCTCATGAGGCTGATCCCAGGGTCCTGGGTTCAAGCCCTGCGTCGGGCTCAGGGGTGAGTCAGCCTGAGGATTCTCTCTCTCTTTCCCTCTGCCTCTTCTCTCGCTGTGCACATGCATGCACTCTTGCTCTTTCTCCCTCCCAAATACCTTTTTTTTTTTAAAGGAAAGTACTAAATAAATAAGAAGTAAGCATTTCAAAAAAGTGAAACAATGTGACAGGGGCAGAAACAAGTAAATTGGGATGACTGTGAGAAGGGCAGTTCAATTGGAATGGCAAAACTTGTTGGTTAGCATGGGGAGTAAGGTTCATGAATCAAATAACAGCTTGGCAATTGTTCTTAGGGGGTCACCCTAGGTCAAAGTTGGAAGGAGGAACAAAGGGAAGGCGGGCTGTGAGGGCATGTGATGGGGGTACCTGAGCACCTCTCCCCATCCCTCTTGTCATTGAGAGCATTTCCACATTGATGGGTTCGGTACTGAATTTCTAAATAGGACTACATTTGAACAAAGATTCTACAGCAGGATCAGTTTACCAGGGCTGTTGTAACAAAGGACCATAAAACAGATGACTTATAACAATGTAAATTTATTCTCTGAAGTTCTGGAGGCCAGAAGTCTAAAATCAGGTGTCAATAGGGCCATGCTCCTCCTGAAAGCACTCGGCAAGGGTCTGTAACATGCCGCTCTCCCAGCTTAGGGCTGCATAATAGCAGTCTTCACATGGCCTTCTCCCTGTGTGCATGTCTGGGTCCAAATTTCCTTTTATTTGTAAGGACCCCAGTCATTGGACTCAGGGCTGACCCCACTATATTAGGACCTCACCTTAACTAATTACATCTTTGATGCCTGTTTTCAATAAGGTCATGTTTTGGGTTATGAGGGATTGGGATTTCAACGTATGAATTTGGGGGACTCTGAGAACTACATGTATCAAAGATCGACTCTGGCCAGTGCAGAAAGCCCTTCAACCGATAACTTTCCTTCCAATGTGTGCCAGCCACACAATCTACTCCTTCTTCTTCCCAGCTATTACTCTTTCAGCTCTTAGAACTTCCTATGCCCAGTTCTAAGGTTGAGTCCTAGAATTTTTCCCTTAGAAATAGTCACATGATAACCTATTTCTAGGGAGGCTATTCTGCTTTACATATAGTATTAGCAAACAATTGTCTTATGCTTGTTAATAAACTGCTCAGTGACCACTGTATTGACACCCTCAATGAGACTGGGGCCACTACCCAGGACTCATCTGACTGGTCTCGCCCTTAAAGACCTGTTCTGTGCACTCACTACAATTAACCCACCTAAAAATATATCCAAACACTACACACTTAGAAACAGTGAATTTAAAATTGAATTTAAACTTCATTCCACAGAAATACAGTTGTAGCCCAATTTTTAACGCAAGCATACAGGCCCCTGTCTGTGTGTCAACAACCACTGGGACTGGCAAATACCGCATTGCACACATGTTCCTCTGCTACAGATGATCTGAGACTCAACCCTTCCCACCAAAGCTGGAGAAGCAGCATACCATTCCACTGCCAACACTGTACGTCAGCACACTACCGAGCAAAGCACGGTGGCAGTTGCCCCAGCAGTCAACATATGTCTCAGGTAAAAATTAATTCTTAAGAGCTCTCCAGTGAGATTCAGGTTTTTAAAAGTTACTGTACCTCTGAAAGCTTGGGCTTGTCCAAGGAAGTTTTTACTGTGTTCTTTTTATGTCATCAGGTAATGAGATAGGGAGAACCTTGGCATTCTGCATGGACATCTTTGCCTACAGACCCTAGGGAGCCACAGCCAAGGGAAAAGAGAACAGATGTTTCTTAATTTCTTGAAAAACTCCTTTAATACAGGTTTGTACTCAAGACAGTTCACAGGATTCATTCCCTTCCGAAGGGACAATACGGAGATCAGATCTGCACTTGCTCCTTCTCATTCTTCTTTTGTATCCTCTTGCAGACTTTGTCGAAGCTATAATTACACGGTTACCACTTTCCAAAGCCTCTGCTTTTCCCAACCATACCACTAACCTCCTCAGAAAAGATATTCTACATAAGTAGGCAAAAGGCCAATAAGAAACATTTTGAAAGTTTTGTTTGTTTGCTTGGTTTTTGTTTTGCTTTGTTTTTTGGATTTTGTTTATTTATTTGACAGAGAGAGAGACAGCAAGAGAGGGAACACAAGCCAGAGAAGTAGGAAAGAGAGAAGCAGGCTTCCTGCTGAGCAGGGAGCCCGATGTGGCATTCGATTCCAGACCCTGGGATCATGACCCGAGCCAAAGGCAGACACTTAATGACTGAACCACCCAGGCACCCCAACATTTTGAAAGTTTTATATAATTTCTACCATAGTCAAGGAGTGGTATTTGCAGAGACATGTTTTGTTTGTTTTTTGTTTTGTTTTGTTTTTGTGAAAAGTCATTTATTTACTGCATTTAAAATTCACATAAAGCACTGTGCTGAAGATTAAAGATCTACACGGAAAAACATTTCTGAATTTAAAAAGTACCATACCCACATTTACAAGAGTTATAGCATCTTAAGTTGAAAAGGGATTGCTCTATGGAAAGCAGAAGTATAAATACAATACTTTAAGCCACAGCATCTCATTTATTTTTGGAAAAAGAAGTGCAACATTTATTTATCCCTGTAAATATAGTATTACTATGTGAGGAAAAGAAATCAAAATGATCTACAGAAGCCCTAAATTCTTTCTTGAACATCCTTGGGACGGTGACTCTGTTCTATCTCCATACTGGATACCACATTTTTGCTCTTAAGGAAACACCGAATTGACTTCCTTGATGTGATCCTTTTTTTTTCTTTTTTAAATTTAGGAAATAGTTCACTCAAGTCTGTACATCTTCACAACATATAGTCTTTTAAGAAGACAAGCCAGAAAACTGAGAGCTTTCCAAGCCACTTGCGGCTCCTCTTAAATTACTTCCTGCAGTTAAAATACCCATGTTTGTAAACCAAGTGCTTTTCAAGAGTAGGATCCCCCAAACAGCCATATGTTATTGTTTTCCATGGAAGAAAATGCATTACGGTGAAGGTTCGGTGACATAAAGGTGGCACTAGAGAACAAGGGCCATGCTTTCGCTTCCATAAAAGGTGAAGAATAAAACAGAATAGCCCAAGGAAACTCAGGTATGATGCTACCTCTCAACAGAGACGAAACGTGTTCTCTACCTTTATACATTTAAATGCTCTACCTTTAAACATTTTAAAAAAATGGAAAATTAAATTTCAAGGAATTTAAAAGTGAAAAAGAAAACGCCATGAACAGCACTTTGGAGTCCTCGGGGGAACAAGCAGACCATCACTCCAGGTGAGGAAAGTGCAGCCTTCCGGCTGCTTGGCGCCTGCCTGTGCAACCGGCCCTGAAGGCCCCATTTACACTGGTGTTCTCAGATCACAGTTGTGTTCCGTGCTTTAACTTGATTGCCTCTGTTGGTAGAGGCACAAGGGCACTGAGTGGGAGCCTTCATCTGTCAGCAGCTCAAAACTCTCCCTGATGCCACCAGAATCTAAGCCTTCCCACATTCCTGAGCTACAACAGGCAATAAAAAGTGCCCATGAGAAAGGGGGGACAAATACTTCACTTGCCAAAGTCTCTAGACATCTTAGAAAAAAACTTAATATTATACTTCCTTACCACCGGAAGTTGTTGGTCAACACTAAGTCAGGCCAGCCTGATATTTTTGCTGGAGGAAAACCTCAGAATAAAAATCACTTGGCACCAAAACTTTAAAATGCACAGCTTCTGCCCAAGGAATTTTATAATCCAGAGACGCTGGACTGATACGCACCTACATGTTCTTGAAAAGGTATAATGAGGAGTGGAGTTTAATTTTGCTGCTGCTGCTATTTGTTTAAAGTTTCCATTTTCTTATTGACTTCTCATTTTAAAGGAAATTTCATTTTTATTTCTCAGGTACCTTAACGTCTTAAGCTTTAGTTTCTCTGTCAAGCAGCAATTGCAGTAGATGAATTCCAGTTCAAAGAATCCTGTTAGTTAGAGGCAGCCTTGGAAATTGGAAAAGGACCTATGCCTGCATACCTAGACTGAATTATTTATCTGTTTTGTAAGTCTGGGCTCTTAGATATCTTAAATATGGGCATATCTCAACAGAACAAAACAAGTGCCAATGGAACACCTACTTTAAGCATAGTGATGCCTAAGAAAACAGAGTATATAAAGCAAGTGAGGCACAGCAAACAATGAGAGAGCCACTGCAAGTGCACAGGCAATAACTCAATTTCAAACGCTTCGATGTGTACAGATCCATTCTATGGGAATGCAAAGCACAGAACAGCTAGCTCCCCATGGGGTAGGTAAATATTTTTTTTCATGACAGATAAATTAATCCCTTTCAACAATATGTGGTGGCTCATCCCGAAGAACAGCTACGGTGCCAACTGGTGTAAAAAGTTCCAAACTGCTGCTGTGTTTCCAGTTTTAAACACAGCTCATAACCATAAGAAGATGGGGAACAGGAGAAGGTAAGAAAGTGGGCTCTGGAGGAAAAGCTGAGTAGGAATCCAGGGTCTGCCTCTTTCCAGTTGAGACTTGGTGAGGTTGTTTACCCCCAGGTACCTATTTGCATCCTTTTCTTGGTCTTTGCTGAACTATATCAAATAATAAGGCACCAAAAAAATCTTACTCATGACGGTACATTCTTACTGTTATACCTTGTAACACAAATGTATAAACCACAGGCTAGAGGTTTTGATGACTCAGCAAGACTGCTCTCATCTTATCTATTCCTGTTGCAAATCAAGTGCCCATTCTTGGCAGTTCTGCGCAATGGCTTACAGATGTCCATCCTATTTAAACGACACTCAGGTACGGTTTGCCCAGAATCCTAAATCCCTGTCTGGCAGTCTCCTTGGAATCCCTTCTTTCCAAGGGTCTGCTCAAATTAAAAGAGCATGTGCAATGGTATATCAGGGAAGCCCTGAACACTGGAAATGAAGTAACTTATTTTGGAAGAAAAGTTGTGGGTGCTCACCTTGGCATCACATATCCCAGAAGACAGCTGTAGGAAAACACCTTCACGTGAAACCAGAAGCTGGGTTTGGATGCCTGAGTTGAATCCTCCTGTGTGGATCTGTGTGTACCAATCTGTGTGTACCAACCTGTCTAGACTTGTGTTAGCAGGTGCAAAGAGAGACTGGATAATGATAATACTAAGTGTTGGCAAAGACACAGAGCAGTTCCCAGGGAGAACGGTTCTCAGTGGAGAATGGTTTTGCCTCTCCTTCTTCAGGGGACACTGGCCATGTCTGGAGACATCTTTGGATTTTATACTAGGGGAGGGTGCTACTGACATCTGTTAGGGAGAGATCAGAAGTGCTACCGAACATCCCACAGTCCACGGACAGCCCCCACCAAGAATCTTTGGACCCAAAATGTCAATAGTACCGAGAGAGATAAAATGAAGTGAAGTGGCAGTACCTGTCATGCCCACTGCTGGTGGGACCGCAAACCGCACAACCCCCGTGGAAAACAATTTGGCATTATATGGTAATGTTTGAGATGCTCATAGCCTATGACCCAGCAATTGATTTTGCAGAAATTTCTATCAGTAGTAGAAGAGGTGAATTGTGGTATAAAATCTAATGGAAAACTACAGAGTGCTAATGAATGGATTGTAGCTACATGCCCTTAGAGAAAGAGAGAAGCAATATGACTCAGCAGAAAGGAACTACAGCAAAGAGAGCTACAGAGACAGAGTAAGCAGGGACTCCAGGGCTGACCACAGAGAGACACTGGGTTCTGAGGGAATCTAAGCTTTGGGCTGCGAAAAAAAGATGTCCTCTTGTGTCACCAAGATCTGGGGATCTTGCCTTCAAGATCACTTGCCATCCCTGACCCCAAATTCCACTCTCCCCAGTCACCCTCTGATTCTTAATCAGCTCTGTGTATGCCTCGGTGCTCGGGAGGCAGAGCTCTGGCAGGCAACCTTCTTTTGTTCTCATGAAAGTAAGATTTTTTCCACTACAAAAAAATGGAACTCGATTTAGTCACAATCTTTTCAGTTCAATTTGTGACAAACATTTCTTTATTCCTTGGTTAATTCCATCAGGATTATCAGTCAACAAATGTTCCAGAGTCTACTCTGTGCTGGGTGTGGTGTTTGGTGCTGTACAAACCGTGGGGATGAAAGAGAACAGGTTGTCTCTGTTCTCCAGGAATGCCAGACCACAAGTGGAATATTCTCTGGAAGTATCAAATGGGGTACTGTGGTGGAAGTAATGGGGTGAGGTGCATCAGGGTAGGTCTGTCTGAGGAGGCAACCTCTACACAGAAAGAAGAATATGGAAAAGAATCAGCTATGTGAAGAACTGAGAAAGAACATTCCAGGCAGAAGGAACTCTGCAATTTAAGAGAGAGAAAAAGAAAAAGACAATTTTGGGCACCTGGGTGGCTCAGTGGGTTAAAGCCTCTGCCTTCGGCTCAGGTCATAATCCCAGGGTCCTGGGATCAAGTCCCGCATCAGGCTCTCTGCTCCATGGGGAGCCTTCTTCCCCCTCTCTCTCTGCCTGCCTCTGCCTGCTTGTGATCTCTGTCTGTCAAATAAATAAATAAAATCTTTTTTTTTTTTAAAAAGCAGTTTTAATGTACTATGTACTTCAATGTAGTATAGTAATTTTGCCTGGCTTGTAATTTATGGATATGTAATTGTAATAACATAGAATTTGGTATCTTGTTTAGTATGATATTATGAACATTTTTTTTCATGTCACCACATAATAGTCATAAAAATATCATGTTCCAGAGATATTCTACAGATTGGCTATGTGACCTTTTACTTAATCACTGCCTTGGTTTTCAGGTGTTTGTATCACTTAAAATTGTTTGCCCTCCAAATAGCGCTGATATAAAGGTCTTTCTTCTCATAATTTTCCTTGTGTCTTTTGATTGATTGTCCTAGGCCAATTTCTGCCTATCTAACACTTAAACACAATACCTGTACTAGGATAATGAAGCATTATATTATAATCACTTTTATATTTAAAATCCTTAAATTTAGAGAATAGCTCCCATTATCTAAGCCTAAGATAATGTCCTTCATTTTGGCATAGTCTCTAACTCTTCAAAATTCATCACACCCATAAACTGAAGAACCGAACTACAGCTACCAAAAAGACTTTAAAATTTGAATCTGGTTTTAGGAGGCTGACATTTCCCCAGCTTGTGATTTAGCATATGTTTTTGGTTTTTTGTAGTATCTGGCAGTCAACCTTACATGTTTCCTCTTAGAGATGGTTTATGATCACCAGGACACACTATATATGGCAAAATTACCCAGGACTGTCTCTGAATTAAGCACCACTAAAATCATGATAAAATTCAAAATTTCAGCTCAAAGGCTTTCTTGTGGATCTAGCACCTTTTGGGTCTTGTGGTGGCCTAAGAAGATCCTTTCCTCTGACCCCAAACTGGCTTCTCTCAGAAATCCACTTACATAAAAGTAATAGAGCTGTCATGTAAAAAAATTCAAGTCTTCTGTGTTAAAAGAAGTTTTAAGGGACAATATTTAATAGTGGGTGACGAATGTCAGTCTGAAGAAACCATCACCTAACTTGGCTGGCCCATTGATCTGAATATCAGAGGGGTTGAAAGCAGCACAATGATTTAGCTATCATTGAATGGCTAAACATAAATCACTAGAATAAATAATATCTTTGCCATTATAAAGGACAAGCCCAGCGTGAATCACTTCTAAACTACTTCATGGTGACCGATGGAACAATAATCCAAGCTTCCATTTCCAGAGTTGCTTACAGCTCACAAATCATATTTGTATACTTGACACTCCTGCCCTGAAGTGTAGGTAGGACAGAAAAATTTTATTTTTTTTAATAGATGAGAAAATTATTTTTTTAGAGGTTAAGAGATCGCTTGAAATAGTATATAATGAAGTGAGGCAATGAGCTCTGGTCTCCTGATTCTAAATCAACTGCTTGTACCCTGATACCCAAGATGAAAGCACAATGAGAAGAGATGAGCTTCTAGTCTCAGCCTTGGCATGAATTAACTAGTCATGTCACCTCATGCAGATCAAATAACATTGTTACCTTCATTATGTGTAAAATGAAAACATTTCACATGATTCCCTAAAGGCTTAAAATTCTGTTCTTAAAATTATTTTTTATTATGAATTATTGAATGTATTTAGAGTAAACAGTAACCACAAAAACAAACAAACAATAACAACAACAAAAAACCAGTTCACCCATTTCTCCCAATCCCAGCCCCCACCTCTGGCAACCGCCATTCTGTTCTCTGAATCATTGAGCTTGCTTTTTCTTTTCTTTTTTTTTTTTTAATTTTTGATTTCACATATAAGTGAACTCATATGGTATTTATCTTTCTCTGACTTATTTCACTTAGCCTAATACCCTTGAAGTCCATGCATGCTGTCCCAAATAGCTAGATATCCCATTGTACATATATACCAGATTCTTTATCCATTTATCTACCAATGGACACTTACGTAGGCTGTTTCCCTATCTTAGCTATTATAAATAATGCTGTAATGAATGTGTGGGTGCAGGTATCTTTTTGAGTTAGTGTTTTTGTATTCTTTGAATAAATATCTAGTAGTGGAATGTCTGGATTGTATTGTAGTTCTTTTTTTATCTTTCTGAGGCATATCTGTAATGTTTTCTGTAGTAGCTATACCAATTTACATTCCTGTAAATAGAGTATAAATGTTCCCTTTCCTCCACATCCTTGCCAAGAGTTCTTGTCTTGTTGATAACAGTCATTCTAACAGGTATGAGGTAATATCTTATATCTTATTGTGGTTTTGATTTGTATTGCCCTGATGATTAGTGATGTTCAGAACCTTTTTGTATACCTGTTAGCTATTTATATATCTTCTTTGGCAAAATGTCTATTCAGATCTTCTGACCTTTTTTTAAATTAATTTTTAATTTTAAAAAAATTAACATATAATGTATTATTAGCCCCAGGGGTACATGTCTGTGAATCGCCAGGTTTACACACTTCACAGCACTCACCATAGCACATAACCTCCCCAGTGTCCATAATCCGACCACCCTCTCCCTGCACCCCTCCCCTCAACCCCCCTCAGTTTGTTATGTGACATTAAGAGTCTCTTATGGTTTGTCTCCCTCCCAATCCCACCTTGTTTCATTTATTCCTTTCCTACTCCCCAAACCCCCCACATTGCCTCTCAATTTCCTCATATGAGAGAGACTTTTTTTAATTGGATTGGTTTGTTTTTTATGTTGAGTTGCATTAGTTTTTTTATATAATTTGGATATTAACCCCCTTGTCAGATATATCATTTGCAATATTTTCTACCATTCTGTAAGATGCCTTTTCATTTTCTTGATGGTTTCCTTTGCTATGCACCTTTTTAGTTAATAGAGTCCCAAATTTGTTTACTTTTTATTCTGTTGTCTTAGGTTTTTGGTGTCAAATCCAAAAAATCATCATCAGGACCTATGTCAAGAAGCTTAACCTCTAGTTTTTTTTCTAGTAGTTTTATGAATTTAAGTCTTACATTCTAAGTCTTTAATCCATTTTGAGTTGATTTTTGTGTGTGATATAAGACAGCAGTCCAATTTGGTTCTTTTGCATGTGGTGTCCAGTTTCCCCACAACCAGTTATCAGAGAGACTATTCTTTCCACAAGGTGTACCCTTTGCTCCTCTGTCATGAATTAAATGACCAAATATGCATGGGCTTATTTCTAGGCTCTCTATTCTCTTCTATTGATTTATTTGTCTGGTTTTATATGAATATCATGCCTTTTAAATTACTATAGCTTTGTAATATAGTTTGAAATAAGGGAACACAATGTCTCCAGCCTTGTTCTTCTTTTTTCAAGATTTCTTTGGCTATTCAGGATATTTTGTGGCTCTACATAAATCTTAGAATCATTTATTCCAGGGTGCCTGGGTGGCTCAGTGGGTTAAAGCCTCTGCCTTCGGCTTGGGTCATGATCCCAGGGTCCTGGGATCAAGCCCCGCATCGGGCTCTCTGCTCAGTGGGGAGCCTGCTTCCCCCTTTCTCTGCCTGCCTCTCTGCCTACTTGTGATCTGTCAAATAAATAAATAAAATCTTTTAAAAAATCATTTATTCCATTACTTTAAAAATTCCATTGGAATTTTGATAGGGATTGCACCAAGTCTTTATAACAATATTAATGCTTCCAATCCATGAGCATGGAATATCTCTCATTTCTATCTTCAATTTATTTCATTAATGTCTTATAGTTTTCGGTACAGGTCTTTCACCTCCTTGGTTAAATTTATTCCCAGTGTTTTATTCTTTTTGATGCAATTGCAAATGAGGTTATTTTCTGAATCTTTCTGTTAGTTCATTACTAGTGCATAAAAACACACAGATTTTTGTGCATTGATTTTGTACCCTGTAAACTTTACTGAACTCATTTATCAGTTCTAACAGTTTTTTGATGGACTATTCAGGGTTTTCTATATATAGTATCATATCATCTCTAAATAATGACAGTTTTACTTCTCTCCAACTTGGATACCTTTTATTTCTTTTTCAAGACTAATTGCTCTATGTAGGTCCAATAGTGTATTTAATAGAAGTGGTGAAAGTGGGGATTCTTGTCTTGCTCTTGATCTTAGAGGAAAAACTTTCACCTTTTTACCGGTGAGTATGATGTTGGCTGTGTTAGCAATGTTAGCTTCTTGTCAAATATGGTCTTTACCATGTTGATGTAGGTTTCCCTTGTAATTGCTTTGTTGAGAGTTTTTATTTTTTTTTAATATTTTATTTATTTATTTTTTAGAGAGAGAGAGAGAGAAAGCACGAGCTCAGGCAGACAGAGTGGTAGACAGAGGCAGAGGGAGAAGCAGGCTCCCCACCAAGCAAGGAGCCTGATGTGGGACTCGACCCCAGGACGCTGGGATCAGGACCTGAGCCGAAGGCAGCTGCTTAACCAACTGAGCCACACAGGCGTCCTGAGAGTTTTTATCTTAATAATGGATCTCATCAATTGACAGTGAATTTTGTCAAATGCTTCTTCTGCATCTATTGAGATGATAATATGATCTCTTTCATTTTTTTAATGTGGTATATCACACTAAGTGATTTACTGATGTTGAACCATCCTTGCATCCCTAGAATAAATCCCATTTGATCATGGTATACAGGCCTTTTACTGAATTGCTATATTTGGTTTGCTAATATTCTGTGGAGGATTTTTACATCTATGTTCATCAGGAATATTGGTCTGTAATCTTTTCTCATTGAAGCCTCCTTGTCTAGTTTTAGTATTAGGGTAATGCTGGTCTCCTTAAATGAGTTTGGAAGTGTTCCTGCCTCTTCTCATTTTTTGGGAAGAGTTTAAGAAAGATTGGTATTAATTCTTCTGTGAGTGTTTGGCAGAATTCACCAGTGAAGCCATTTGGTTCTGAGCTTTTTTAATTTTTAATTTTAATTTTTTAACTTTTATTTTTTTCTGTTTTGTTGTTGTTTAGAGAGAAGGAGGGAGAAACAGAGTGAGCGGGGGCACAATGCGGGGAGAATGGCAGAAGGGGAGAGAGAATTTTAAGCAGACTTCATGCCCAGCATTCAACCTGACATGGGGCTTGATTTCATAACCCTGAGATCATGACCTGAGCCAAAATCAAGAGTCAGATGCTTAACTGAGCTACCCAGACACACCTGAGCTTTCATTGTTTAAGAGGCTTTTGATTACTGATTTAATCTTACTATACAGATGTTCTATTTTATCATGAAACAGTCTTGGCAGGTTGTTTATTCTAGGAATGTATGTGTTTCTTCTAGGTTGGCCAATTTGTTGGTATATAATTATTCATAGTGGTCTCTTATAATCCTTTGTATTTCTGTGACATCAGCTGTAACTTCTCTTTTATTGCTAATTTTATTCGAGTCATTTATTTTGTCTTGGTCATTCTAGCTAAAGGTTTATCAATTTTATCTTTTTAAAGAACCAGCTGTTAGTTTTATTGACCTTTTTCTATAGTTATTTAGTCTGTTTCATCTATTTTTGCTGCAATTTTTGGTATTTCCTTCCTTCTACTAACTGGGGTTCACTGTTTCTAGTTCCTTGGAGGATAAAGTTAGGTTTTTTACTTGTCTCTTCTTGTTTCTTGAGGTAGGCATTTGTATTTATACACATAAACATGTCTATTTTGTGCACCTTTTACCTAATGATTATAATTACAGTTCTAATTTACTATGTCTTTAATCTTCATGTTAGCTTTATAACTTTATAATTTAATCCACTAAATTGATTATAGATTTCACATTCCAGTGAGATTTATTCTTTCATATGTGTTCTTATTAGTAATAAGCACCCTTTCTTTTCAGCATAAAAAATTCCCTTTCACATTTCTTGTATAACCAGTCTAGTGTTGATGTATTCCTTTACTTTTTGCTTCTCTGGAAATCTCTTTATCTCTCCTTCAGTTCTGAATAACTTTGCCATGCAGAGCATTTCTGGTTGGAAGGTTTTTTTGTTTTGTTTTTGTCTTTTTTTTCTTTTGCATTTTGAATATATTGTGCCACTCTCTTCTGGCCTACAATGTTTCTGCTGAAATATTTGCTGACAATCTTATTGGGAGGGAAAGGAGGTTCCTTGTACATGTTTTCTTGCTGCTTTTAAGATTCTCTCCTTGTCCTTAACTTTTCACATTTTAATTATAATGTGTTCTAGTATGTGTCTCTTTGGGTTCATCTTATTTGTAATTCTCTGGGGTTCTTGAACCTGGATATCTGTTTACTTCTCCAAGTTAGAAAAGTTTTCAGCTGTCATTTCTTCAAATAAGTTATCTGCTCCTTTCTCCCTCTCTTCTTCCTCTGGGAGCTCTATCACTGCAATGTTAGTCAGTTTGCTATTGTCCTCTAAGTCTCTTAAGCAACCTACTTTGTTTCATTCTTTTTTCTTTTTGTCATTCTGATTGGAATAATTCCACTGCTTTATCTTTAAGTTAAATGATTCTTTCCTCTGCTTTACCCAGTCTGTCATTGAAGCCCTCTGGTTTACTTTCAATTCAGTCATTGTGTCCTTCAGTTCTGTGGGCTTCTGTTTAGCACTTCTTAGTATTTTCAATCTCCTTTTGTTTAACTTCTCACTACGATCATGCATTCTTCTTCCAGTTTGGTGAACATCTTTATGATGATTATTTTGAACTATTTATCAGGTAAACTATTTATCTTCACTTCATTCAGGTCCCTCCCTGCCCTGCCCCAGATTTCATCTTGTTCTTTCATTTGGAATGGATTCCTCTATTTTTCATTTTGTTTGACCCTCTGTGTTGTTTTCTACACAGTAGATATAACCACTACTTCTCCTTGTCTTGAAAAAGTAGCACTGTATAGAAGATATATTTTGTTATTCAACTCTACCCCAGCTCTTCAGTGTCTCTCAAATACTTGTGCTTGTCCACATAGTCTATTATATCTTTAATAGCTCCCAGTATGTCAGGATGTGCCAAGATCAGTCAGCATTTTGAAACGGAAGATCTCAGCACCTACATTCAGGCTGACTAGACGCCAGACCCTCAGACATCAGCTTTCATTAAGTATGCAAATAATATAGTCCTGCAGGACCACAAGCATCAACTCTGCTGGTCACCGGAGTCAGAAAATTTAGAGGTATCCTCTGGGTGGCAGTTCCAAAAACTGGGGCTTAAACAACTGTATAAGCTCTTTTCTCAGAGATACCAGTAAGCTGAAGCAAGACAGACAGAGAATGCCAAGATAACACCCACATCCCATATTCCTGGAAAGCAAATACACTGTATACTAAATGTGTGCTCAACATGAAGCCTTCCCCTCAGGCCAAAGTTCTAGGACAAGTGAAGAGAGCTCCTTCTCAGAAAGACTAGGGGGTATGCCTCAGTCTATTTGTGCAGTACCCTGGGGGTAGTAGCCTTCCAAGTACTGTCCGGCTGACTGCCACAGTTTCATGGGATCCAGTAATGCAAACCTACTCCCACCCCTGACTTCCACCCCTGCCAAGCCAGCAGAGCCACATGATCAAGAGGTATCTTAGGCAGCAGTTACAATAATCTGAATACCAGATATAAACAAGGGCAATAATAGACACAAATAAAGCTCATTCCAGCATATTCACAATAGAGGGGGTGCACAAAGATAAGGCCCATCTACCGATATCTTTGGAAAAAATTACAGTCATCTCCTAGATGCATATCTAATTAGGAACATCACTTCAGGCTTGCAGCCATGATTATTAGCTAATAGGCCTCCTTCACAGAAAGACCAAGCTCCTGGGTCCTTTGCCTCTTGCTGTGCTGGGGGTAGTAGCTGTTAGGAAATCTTTCTCTACTGCTTACAGTCCTGTGGGACCCATGAATATAAAGCCCCACTGGACACCAGCACCAGGTGAAGTAGCTATGTCACCTGGCAACAGCCAGAAAAACCAGGGTCCCAGCTAGGGATATGAGCTCCTTTCTGGTTGACTCCAGCTATTACAGTGTCATGAGACCAGGATCACATGTTCCCTTGGTCACCAGAGTCAGGCTATCAAGAGGCATCCTCTGGGCAACATCCACAAAAACCAGGGCACCAAATGTGTGTAAAAGCCTCTACTGGGAGATACTAAGTACTGGTGGCAATATCTCCCAGGTGGGGGAAAGGGAAATGGCAAAGGGAAAGCATGAAGATGGCACCTGCCAGTCTCTATACCAAGAGAATATTCCAAAAGATTCCTAGGTGTGTGTGTTAAATTAGATGCCAGCTCCTTAAGCTGTTACTTTAATACAGGTAGGTGAGCCGCCTTCACTTAAAATTTGGACACAACTGGCTGCTTCTGAGTTGGGCCCCCGGGTGGGTTAATCTGTATGCATGAGCCTTTAAGAGTTGTTTCTCAGATTGTATGGGTATGGGTGTATGGGTCTTAGGAAAGAGGACATGTTGGTTTTCAAAGTTGGATGTTTTAGAAGCTTGTTTCTCAGATGCATATCTTAGAAGTTTGGGGGTTTGATGTGAGGATTGAATCCTCCTCCAGTCAGTGAGATAAACTGGATTTTGAATTACCTCCTAGTGGTGGGTCACCATGCTGGGGGTGAAGTTTATGGTGAGATTATACCTCTGACTCTCCTACCCAGTTTGATGTGGTTTTCTTCTTATTTGTCTAAGTGTAGCTGTCATGCAGCCAACCTTTAGTTGTTGTTGTTGTTTTTTAATAAAATTGTTCCACTTCTATCTGTAGTTTTGGTATCTCCAAGGGAGGAGGTGAGTCTGAAATCTTCCTATGTTGCCATCTTATCAAAATTGCCTTTACTATTAAAGGATTTCTTTCTTATTTACATGAGAACAAAGTATCTCCCCACTACACTTTCCTGCTCCCCACCTCTTATCTAGTTATACTTCTGCCCATGACAAGTATATAGATATGATCTGATTCAATAAGTCAACCCCAATTCCACAATATAATAATAATGATAATAGTGACAAGAAGATAATTACCAGCTATTTTTAATTGTGCGCTTACTGTTTGGAAGGCACTATTTTAATTGCTTTATATGACAACTCATTTAATCATCACGATCATCCTAGAGCTAAGTAAAGTTACTATTTCCATTCTACTATTAGAAGACTCAGACCAGAAAAGGTAAAGTAATATGTTCAAGGTCACAAAGCTGGAGTTAAGATTCACAGTCAGACAACATGATCTGAGACCTCATACACTTCTCTACTACTTTAGGATGCTACAACCCTTAACTTAAAATTTTGTCAAACTAGTCTTCAAGAGTGAGATTGAACTGATAAAAATAATAAACATTCCTCCCCCCCCCCCAAACCTGGGAGCTTGATGCTCCAGAGCCCGGGACTCTAGAATCATGACCTGAGCCGAAGGCAGTTGCCCAACCAAACCAGCCACCCAGCGCTCCATAATAAACATTCTTGACCACAGAGTTTGCACGAATCTACCTTATCTAGGACAGTACCATATTACCATGTAAAAAGACTCCAACCAGTTTTTCCCAAATGGATTAATTCTTGTACTTTCTTGACAGAAGGGTCTGTACTGTTTATAGGGTCTCTTTCATTATAGGGACTCCCCAAACCAAAGGCATTATTTGGGCAACAGCTCATTGAAAGAGATCCACTGCAATGTGACGTCATCAGAATGGGTCCTATCAGTGATTGTCTCCTTTTCTGAACTTCACCTCCTGGCCTTTCTGAGAGCTCACTTCCTCTTTTGAGCCAGGAGAGAGTCAATTAATTCAATCTGCTATGAAGTCTTCCACTCCTAGAAAGAACACTTAGACTAGAAACAGAAACAAAAAGAAAAACAAAAAGAAAAAAGAGAGAGAGAGAGAGAGAGA